>NW_010729104.1:5570902-5634127 GCF_000365185.1 Nelumbo nucifera | reverse complement strand
CCTTTTTTTTTATTTCTATTCTTTCTTTTTCTATCTTTAATTTTTAGTAGTTCCTATTGTTAGAATTCGGTTGTTCAAATAATTAAGGGAAGCTATAGTTCTAATACTTATTTTGTTAAATCCTCGTGGGAACGATATCTTTATACTACTTGATAACTAGTGCACTTGCTAGGGTTATATAATTATACCTATCAAATTTTTGGTGCCGTTGCCGGGGATTTAATCCTAAAATAATATTAGAACTTGTTAACCTTGGTTAATTTGGATTTTACTCTTTATATAATGTGTTCAAATTCTTGTTGTGTTCAGATTAATTAGTGTATGACACGCACTAGGGGTGAAACACCTCCAGCTCACACAAAACTCCTCCCATCCATTGTGCAGGCCCCTATTCCAGATTTAAACCCACCCATGATGGATGAGAGGGGAAAACATTGAAAGTTGCAACTACAAGACCTGGAGGATCCGGTTTATGATTAAACACAGGAAAGTTTGTTTTTCTTTTTTTTTTCTTGTTTTTTTTTGCATTTATAGTTAAGTTATTTCCACCTTTTCTTTTTACCTTACATTGCAGACAATACGTAGACTAAGTGTGGTGGGGGTGGGGGGGGGAGAGTATAGGATTTTATTTCAGTTCAAAAAAAAAAATCAAAACCTTAACTCTTTTGAAATCAATTGAACACCTATGTTGGGCGTGAACACCTAGTGCATGTCGCATTCCTCATTGGATGCATTCTGGTATCAATACCTAATCGTACCTGAGGTGCTTCCCTACGACCAAAGCCGACTATGCCCTTTGGGAAATACATGAAGGCATTTGTAGTGACCACCCCAGTGCCTGGACCTTGGTGCACAAAGCTCTCCAACATTGAAACTTTTGGTCGACCATGAAGCAGAACTTATCCTAGCTTGTCCAGAAGTTCAACCACTACCAAAGGCATTCCAATCAACACGATCAACTAGTGGTCCCACTAACACCAATTCCTAGTCTATGGCCCTTTGCCTAGTGTGAAATGGACATCTTCGAAGCCTTGCCCATTACCATCGGCCAGAAGAAGTTCCACCTTATCACCGTAGATTACTTCACCAAGTGAGTGGAGGTTGAGCTCCTAGCACACATCACACTCAAAATGCTTAAGGCTTTCTATGGAAGAAAATCATCTACAACATCGGCATTCCTCGAGAACTCACTATTGACAACAGCTCGTAGTTCATGGATAAAAAGTTCAAAACCTCCTGCATCGAACTCGAGATAGATCATCGCATGATATTGGTACTATGACCCCAAATTAACCAACAAACCGAGGTAACCCACTAGACCGTCTTGCACAACCTAAAGACAAGGCTCAATAAGGCCAAGGGTAGGCGGGTAGAAGAGTTGTCGAGTATTCTTCGGGCTTACCAAACCATGCCGAGAACAGCCACCGGAGACCCCGTTCAGCCTGGCGTTCAAAGCCGAGGCAGCGATCCCGCAAAGATCGGTTACCCCATACTCTAAAATGAGCTCTTCTGTGAGGAAACAAACAATGTGGATCCAACAGGATGAGCTTGACATCTTGGAAGAAGCACGATATTAAGCACATGTTTGGGTGGCAACGCTTCCACAAAAGATAGCCAAGTACTAGGACATCAGGATTTACCGAAGAAAGTTTAAGATAGGGGACTTCATCCTTCGCAAGGTCATCGTACTTGAACCTGGTGAGGGAAAGCTTGGACGCAAGTGGGAAGGATCTTACAAGGTTATTAGAGTGCTCGAACCAAGAACGTATAAATTAAAAGACCTCAACAACAAACCAATACTGAGGAGCTGTAACACGGATAATCTAAGAATGTATTACCAATAATCAGTGTCGAGTGTAATGACAGTCGAGCCCTCTGTACTTTGCATTTAGAATAATAAAGAAAGGTGATTTCTCTTCAGTGTACCAATCAAGCACCCCACAATTGCACACACACACAAGAACCTGGCCGACCACCAACAGCCGAGGCCCAGATACCACACCACGCACGAAGACCCAACCGTCCTCTAATGATCGAGGTTCAACAACGACCCAACCTTAGCCATCCATATCGGGAACGACGTCCCCGACACCTATAGCTAGAGGAAAGCAGTCGAACTCCACACTTGGAGCCGAAAGCACCACCGAGTACTCCCGATCACCCACCCGACTTGGCATCAGGACAAAGCCATAGGTAGTACAAGATGTAACTAAACCAAACAAAGTGTTCATTCAATGTCAACTCAGGAAAATTCTTGGGTTTTATGGTGACGGAAAGAGGGATCAAATTAAATCTAGAAAAAATCCAAGCCATCATAGAAATGTAGTCATTGCGGACATATAAGGAGTGCAACGACTCACAAGATGGATTGACACGCTCAACAGATTCATGTCAAAGTCTGAGGACCACAACTTCCCCTTCTTCAAATCCCTGAAGCAAGTAAAGAACTTTCATTGGACCGAGGAGTGTGAATTGTCATTCTAGGAGTTGAAGTAGTACCTAAGCTTGCGGCACCTACTAATGAAGACAAATCTCGGTGATCAACTCTTTCTCTATCCCTCAGCCGATGACGAGGTGGTCAGCTCGGGCCTAGTGAAAAAGGATGTTTTGGCACAGAAACCAATCTACTACACCAGCAAGGTCCTTGTGAATGCATAAACGTGGTATTCGAATGTAGAAATTGTCGCCTAGCTTCATGATCTCAGCAAGGAAGCTCAGGCCCTATTTTCAAACACACAACGTTCGGGTACTCACCAATCAGCCCTTGAAATAGATATTGCTTTAGAGTACTAAATGCCGCATCCATTTTAGTGACTTTGCCTCTGATCTTAAATTGCCCATAGCACACATTCTGGTATCATCACCCTCGAGACTTCACGTCCAACTTAGTGACTTCGACATCAATGTCGCATTCTTCATTGCACGCATTTTGGTATCATCAACATTGCGTCTTCACATTCAGTTTAGTGGCTTCAACGCCGATGTCACATTCCTCATTGCATGCATTTCTGTATCATCACCATCCATGCTTGAGGTGCCTTCCTCCGACCAAAGCCGATTATGTCCTTAGGGAAATACATGAAGGCATCTGTAGTGACCACCCTAGTGCCCAAACCTTCGCGTCAGTACAGAAACCAATCTACTACACCAACAATGTCTTCGTGGACGTGGAAATGCAATACTCAAACATAGAAAGGGTCACCCTAGACCTCGGGACCTCAACAAGAAAGCTCAGACCCTAATTTCAAATACATACTGTCCGGGTACTCATTAACCAGCCCTAAAGCAAATTCTGCTTCGAAATACTAGTGCAACATCCAATTCAATGACTTCGACGCCGATGTCACAATCCTCATTGCACACATTTTGGTATCATCACTGTCGAGTCTTCACATCCAATCTACACCATCAAACAGCAGTCCCACTAACACCAATTCCTAGTTCAAGGTCCTTCACCTAGTGGGGCATGGACATCCTCAAAGTGTTCCCCAATGCCGCTGACCGGAAGAAGTTCCTCAAAGCCTTCGCCAAGCCCTTAGCCCACATCACCGCTCAAAACACACAAGGCTTTGTGTGGAGGAACACCATCTGCTTCTTCAGCATTCCTCAGGTGCTCATTACCAGCATAGGCTCACAATTTGTTGATAAAAAGTTCAAAGCCTTCTGCGTCGAACTCGAGATAGATCATCACACACATCGATACACCAACCTCACCTTGTTGCACGGCCTAAGGACAAGGCTCGATTAGGCTAATAGTAGTGGAGTCAAAGAGTTGTCAAGCATTCCCTCAGTTTATTGAACCACGCCGAGAATTGCCACTAGAGACCCCATTCAACTTGGCGTTCGGAGCCGAGGCAGTGATCCCATGGATATCGGGTCCCCCACACTCCAAACCGAGCACTACAATGAGGAAACAAAAATGACGATCTATGGATTGAGCTCAACCTCTTGGAAGAAGCTAGGACCGTGCACATGTTCGGGTGACAGCACATCAGCAAAAGATAGCCAAATATTACGACGCCAAGATTCACCGAAGAGAGTTTAAGACCAGGGACCTCATCCTTCGCAAGGTCGTCGTACCTGAACCCCGGTGAAGGATAGCTTGGACCCAACTGGGAAGGGCCATACAAGATTACTAGAGTGCTCAGACCAAGCTCGTATAAATTAGAAGGCCTTGATGGAAAACTGATACGAAGGAACTCGGGCATTGAAAATCGTAATAAGTTTCAAGCATAACGACAGTCGAGTCCTCTGTACTTTGAGAACTCAAAAGCACCTCAACAACCACAACCAGAAGTGGTCTTGCGAAATGATCCTTGCCGACGACAGAAGTCCTTGATCATTGGGGGACGGAGGACGACGTCAGTCCAACGGGCATATATATAAATTGCACAGAAAGATGCCAAAAACAAAAACTTGTCCTTGATCCAATTCAAAATGTTATTTACAAATTACAACGACGAAAGCTTGGCATACCGATTTGTACATGAGATATAAAAAAAGGGAGAAGTACCACCCTTGGACAAGCGGGTCCTGTCCTCAACACAGATCTGGCCTTCAGTGCCTGCTGAAGGGATGAGAGATCCATCATATGGATGGCCGAACCTGGTAGGAAGGTTGGGCGAAATTTCAAAAATTTCTCTCTCTCCCACATGGGAATCACATTCCCTATTTTAGAAAACTGTATTTTCGAGGATCAGTCTTGAACCTAAGCCAAACCAGATCTGAAACCAAAAGGGAGTGGAGGGTTATACCTAATACAAAGTAACAATAACCTCCAATGAAGGTGTTCACGCCCAAGGAAAGATCTAAAGACTGCTCCCACCGAAGATGACACGGTGCAGGATGAAGCAAAATCAGCAGGATGGCTCTTCAGCAAGAATCTGATTCTTCAGCAAGAATCTGATGGAGGGACAATGAGCACGACTTCTGATTACCTTTTCTGCGAAAAAGTAATACCAAGAACCCTTATTGATCGCTCCCACAGTGGAGATCGAACTGGTATGGCGGCAATAGCAGGAGAGAGCAAGAGCAGAAGACAGAAACAGTCAAACTCTATGTTGTCCTCTCTCTTAAATCAGTAGACTGATGGATGAACTATAGGTTCACCCTGTTTCTCTATTTATAGCCTTAAAGAGAGGTTCTCCTAATCCCATTAGGAGTTTCCTAATTCAAATCTTATATTTGGATCTAGACTCTCTTTAAGAGATAAGGATAATCCCTTATCTTATCTGCAGATAAAGATCAGCCCTCCTAATCTAATTAGGAGTTTCCTAATCCAAATCTCTATTTGGATCTGGACTCTCTGAGTGAATAGGGACAATACCTTATCCTATCTGCTGATCTAAATCCTAGAACCACCCCTCTTTAATTAATCTCATTAAGCCAATTCAATTTGGGCTTTAGGCCCATTAAGTCTATGTACTCACTTATCCTCCAAACTGCTGCCCAGTTGGATATCCTTGTATTGTGTGGGACACAAACATTGATCTAACACTTGCAACAGGCATACACTATCTAACACTTGCAACAGGCATGATGGTCTTGGCACCTTGCTCTTTGACTACTCCTCGAGATCAAAGGGACCAAACTCTTGCACCATGCTGGCCACCTCCGAGAAAAGGTGCATGCATCACCCGCCTTTAGCAGCGGGAAAATCCTTCTTCTTGCCAGGAGTCAATGGTGTAATCACCACCGAGGCTTTGTACTTGAAGATCTCCTCTACTCTTGCCTTTCCGAACTTATTCGTTTCTCAGAGTGCTTTACTGCCGCTCTGCGAACTAACTTCTCCGTCTCACCTGAATGTATCTCCCTACTTCAACCTAAGTGCCTTCACAGATTTGTCCATCTTCAACTCAATTTAAGACCTGACCCCAACATTTCTTCATCTCCACGCGTTTGATAAACGAATATGAAAGCAGATCGTTCAAATTCTTAATCCATGGACTTAATATGGATATGCTTTGTTTGTATTAAAGAGAGAAAAGGAGAAAACGTAGATTTCCTTGCTCCAACTGCTTTGTTTATTGGATCCTTCTCAGACTCCATTGAAATGTAAGTCATATATGCTCTGCTTCATAACATGTATTACTATTTATAATCTGCTTACAGTCCTTAACATCTTACAATACAACATCACTAATCAAACTCGTATAATGTTTATGCAAGCAATACCCATATCAAAGAAGAGCTAGCACAAGTCCGTTTATCAGTCTCTATCATCCGCATTGTTTCCCGTGTTATTACCTTCATCTCCATTACTAGGGCTGTTGCCATAGTTGTTAAAATCTTGCCTAGGTATACTGTGGTGGTTGTTGATACCGCTTCCGTAGTACCCAGAAATGCTGTTCTTATCATCCTTTCCTCCTACTTGATTCTTTCTTTCTTGTTGCTGTTCCTGCCCATTTGCTTCACTGATCAGAGCTTTCCTTTGCACGGCAACGCACAGGTTCACCATCAATAGGATGAGAAGAAGAAGAGCTAACAGCTTCATGTTGTTGCTGTTGCACATATGACAAAGAAAAACATTTATAGGTAAAGCTTGATTATATTGAGCATACGAAAAAATGGGGTTCCAGTTAGATCTGCTGTGAAATTAAATAAAGCTGAACCGGTGAGTGGGGTTGAGACTTGAGAGGAGTGCAAGAACCCCAATTAGCTGAAAACCATTGGGTGGTCCAGTCCATGGGGTCTCAGTCTTGGCCCGGTTGGTGACTGCCTACCCTGAAATCCTGAATCCAACCTTAGCTTAAACAAGTTGGGATCAGCCAACCAAGATCCCCTGACAGAAAGCCGGCCTCTGGGGTCAAACAACAAACACCCTTATATATATACACAAGAACTAGGTGGTCTGATTAAATATCAGAGAATATAGTTTATAAGTCAGAAGAAACATGATTAATTACTTACATATCAGGAAGATAGGCCAAGAGAAGATGGTGGAGTACTTTGTGTGAGTTAGTGGCATAGAGAGAAAATGTAAGATCTTTATATAGACAAATGGTTGGAATACTGTACTGACATATTAGTTCATTAAATTGTTTTTAATGACATTTAAATGATGGGTGTTGAGGAAACTGTTTGCCCACATTAATTAGCACTGGCAATTGATGGAGATTTAGCACTAATCAGTGGAAGTAGCTAGGCAAAACAAAGTCAACAAAGATAAGTGGATTACCTGTTGCATTGCTTTGTGATGTCAAGCATGGTTGCAGAGGAACTCTCTGGTTAATGATCATGCGTGAGCAGTCATTTTGAGTATAACTGTGTGAGCCCATCGTGTCTGCCATTCATTGGCCTGAAAATTGAGGTACATGGGAATGCTTAGCTTCTCAGATTTTTGGGCCTGTCGGTGATGAACAATATAGGCATCACCTGTTGATTGTTCAGTGGTTCAGTTATTTATGATCTGCTTAGAGCCAAATCATCCTTGAGCACGTATATGTGTGTGAGAGAGAGACAATAGACAGAGTCCTATCTTACCTTGTTAATTTTCTTTATATTACTACTATCAAACAGCAGATATTGGAAAGTTTGAATTTATTTCATCTTCCCTTCTCTCAATTCAATGATTCTATGCCTTGTAAATTTCATTATTTGCTTCAATATCTTAAAAAGAGATAAGACACTGCCATCAAAGAAATATGCACTGAAATGCTATTTCTTGACTTTTTAGCATCACCATAAAGTGTTTGTTTCTTCCCTTTGGCATTCTATTCATACATTTATAATTATTCAAATCTCCAAATAAAAGTTAAAACACAAGTTGGAACCACGTCTTAGCCCATTGGGTGTTCTAAATTACCTTTAGAGCTAATTTAAAAATCTTCCTGACCCTACCAAATCCCAAAAAAGAAGACCAACTTAGATACAGAGCCCAAGTTCCACAGCACCACACTAAAAGCAATAACTCAAACATCCAAGCTGCTGATCCTTTTCCTAGACCATTTTTCCAGGTCGAAACTCCATTGCAGAGGATGACTTAACAGAACTCTTTTGGAGTAGGAGTTAGATTGAAAGCATATCGTCACAATTCATCAGTTATTATTGCAAAACTTAATGCTTGGAAGAAATGACTGTGTTGAACTCCGCTGTTGTACCCAAAACTCACACAAACCCATATATCCATGGATAAATCCTTGCAAATTTCACTTTTCTCATTTCAAAAATTAGAACCCTAGTGGATAAGCTAGTTTAATGTTGAGTTCAGCCTCTCCCCTGTGCTCCCTATTGGACCCTGTTTTGCTTGCTGCAAATCCTTGGAATGCAACACTTCTGATCTGCTGGTTTCCTGTACACTAAATCTGGTAGTGGATCCCCAATTAAATTATGCAAAGGGACTTTCATACAAATACTTATGATGGGTGTTAACACAGTGGAAGCAGAGGGGATTGCTGAGAGCTGGAAGGGGCAGGGGAGGGGAGAGAATATGCCTAAATGGTAGGGTTTCAGAGAGTTGTTTTCTAGCAGCATTAAGGTCATTGAAGCATAAATTTTATCTGTTTAGCTATGGGTCATACAAGCTTGACAGCATTGTCTCCAATGAAACTTCTACTCCCACAGTCAAGTTTTAGAATTGACCTTTCCACATACATTGTTGATTGTTCATTAGATTTCAAATAAGAAACGTTTGTTGAACACAGGTTCCTGTTTAACAAAGATTTCCAGGATCTCAACTGAAAAAGATGTGACGATCGATGCTTTACCAAAAGAATCCACAAAGCTTGTGCTTCATAGGCTTGCATGTCCACCTCAACCTCCAACAACATCACAGCCTTGTGTGTGATAACACGCAACCAGATGATGGCACGCTTGTCGCCCTAAAACGCCACTCCTTGATCATTGTCTTAAATATGTCGCACCATTTTTTTCTTTGGTGAGGTCTTTTCAACACAATCAGCTGTTAAATGACATTTGAAAAGTCAAAAATGTCCTTCGAATGCCATCTAATTCTCTTTATCAACCATCCAAACATTGACAATAAAATGAACAGCCCCAAATTCTAGATTCTTCTAAACAGTCACTAACTTTTTTTAATAGAAGAGGCTAGGATTTGAGACTATTCAATTTTTTGTCGGCGTTTGGATGGTTGATAAAGAGAACTAGATGGCATTCGAAGAACATTTTTGACTTTTCAAATGTCACTTAATGGTTGATTAACAGACTGGTTAACGGCAATTAATGGATTGTCACATTTTGAATCAGATACTTGATTGTCGCATTTTAAAGTCCGGGGACCAAATTATCACTCGAGCCAAAGTATAGGGTACCGATTGGGAATTTTCCCTTAAATTTATAAGGGTAGGTTTTGGCACAATGGTTGAGTTGTTCCATTGTGACCTGGGTGAGCAATGTTTAAATCTTGGAAACAGTCTCTTTGCATCTATAGGGGTAAGGCTGCATACATGTCCCTCCTCAAACCCCACATTGATGGGAGCCTCATGCACCGTGCTGCCCGTACTTATGTCAAATTCATGAAGAGATGTACCCAATATGCCGCAAAATTTCCATGCTGTCACAGAGTGTGTAGAGTTTTTACTTGTAGGGGAATCCCACGGCAATTTGTATGCAACTATAGGCATTTCCCTCCGGTCCTGTATAAAGCAGGCCATGGTTTCTTCTGAATGTATGATTGTAAGGTTTAAGGGCCATTTGTTAACAGTTCAAGTGGCTGAACTGAAAAGTTTTGGTGACTAAGTTTTCGAGGTTGTGTATTTTTTAATGGTGAAGCTGAAATTTGGTAGTTACTTCATCCTTGAATATTTTATTTGTTTATTTATTTTCTACTAAAAGACAAAGCAATAAGATTTTTAATTCAGCCATTATCATCAATCGCTTCCTTAGTATGTGTTACTGCTGAACTGACTTAAGGCTGAAGTTGCTGAATTGAATAATTTATTGTTTTATCTTTTAGTAGATAAGATAATATAATAATAAAGTATTCAAGGATGCAAAAGTCAATCCAATTTTAGCTTGGACCCTCTTAGTCTACTAATAATCCCTCTATAAACCACATTCATCCTACCAGTGAATTTGGCATCAATCAACGGGCAGGATTCAATCCACCCTTAAAAATCCTAGCTCCACCTTAGGGGTAGACTGAATTAATAAAGAGGAAAACAATGGGATTCCCCCTACATTTAACTTATATGTACAGGAGCAGAGTAATAGGAAGTGAATCCATACACCTCCGATCTATTATTTTAATACTTGTAATGAACCTAATAAGCATGATTACTAATTTTTATCTGTAAATGGTTCAAGTCTGGTTCGGGACAGGGTGTTTCTTGAACTGATTATCAACCGGTTCCTCTATCATAGACCCAGAATCATCCAAATTATTTATCGAGGCAATCGGATCTGACCTGATTATACTTAAAGATCTATAATTACCTATAATAATAACAACAATATTTTATTTTTAATAATATAATATGAACAAAATTAACGGTAAAACATTAACCGTTTATATGTTGATAAAATAATTTTAAGTTTTGGTGATTAACTTTAACCTGCATTTCATTACCTGTATTTCATTTCCTTTTGCACATCAACCACGGTATCAAGAAAAAATATTTAGATTTGATTCCAAATTCCTATGCCATTAATCCAATATTGGTGTTAAATCTAGCAACGTTCAAAAAATCGGCATGTATCGTATTGGAAGCACCCCAACACACTCCTACAGAGGGTGTATCGGGGTTCTGACTGGTTCAAGGGGTGGAGGAACCTTAAACCGCCCCCTTGAATCGATTTTGAAAAAATATAAAAAAAAAAAGTATCGATACATCCCTACCAGCGTATCGGGCGTATCGATATTTAGAACCTTGCAATCTAGGTCTTATAAATGTGAGGCCTGATTAGACCAAACCATTCCCTGGTTCAACGGTCTGACTGGAGGGTTGGGCCCAGTTTTTTAAACAATTCGCGTTTCTACCTTTTGAAATTCTTTAGGATTAGATTAGGAATTTTGAAATTTTTTGGTTTGTGCCCTTCATGGGGGACAGACCATTGAGATGACCCAAACCCTAATTGCTTATTTAAACCTATGCAGCCTCTAGATGTAGGCACCAATAAAGTGACTAAGAGTACAGAAATGGTTGAGCCTCAGTTTTATATATACATTTCGACATTCTTGAAACCATTTAGGTAATTGTGGACTGAAACTGAGCCAAGTCCATTCGTGTTTAATCTTGATTAAGTCATTTGAGAAGTTAATGATGGTTAGGTTTTCTACTTTTTTTTCCTATTATTATTAATTATTTCTCAACAGTAATTCCACTGAGCTTTTTTTTTTTTTGTTGTTGATGGGTGTAATCCCACTGAGTTTGTTGCTCCACTTTTCAAGTGGCTTGAATAAATAAACATTATTGGAAATAATTGAAGTAGGCTTTTTTTACTTAACCCTTCAGCCTCTAGAAGTGGCTATTGTATTGATAAACAAACCCTAAAATCCATTATCCATATTAAATAATGGATAAAGGTAGGGTCTGGAGACAGGACCCATAGGAAGCTAGGGTCTGGATGGTGAACGAATGTTTCTCTTGTAAGTTAAATTGTAGTTCTAAAACTGATGTCCCAATCAGATGGTTAAAACTCTTCAGCTTAAATAGATATGAGGGCCCCAGATGACGATTAAGCATAAAGCTTAATGATTAGGGTTTGGCAACAACTATGGATTTGGTTGTCTGTGCTTTACACCCATTTGAAGTCTCCCATCCACCTATCAAGGGATTCAGATGGATCCCATGACGATCACCATACCATTGATTTGCAGACTTGGAGCAAGCCAGATAATTAGTGATAAATTAGTTGTACTTAGCTTGTGAATTTCTCCTATGGAGAGAGCCGGTTTGTATTGTTCAATATAATTGTGTGTATTTTAGTCTCAGGCTGTGTTGTATTTATTTTGCTGCTCACAGAACACTCCTCACAACACGTTTCAGCCATACATTGTGAACATTCCCCAAACCTATTTGTTGTTACTCATGGGAGATGTTTTCAATACATGGTGAGATGTACTATGAGGTTGGTGTGAGGTATGTGTTTGGTGTGTAGCAAATTCTGATTTAGTAAACCCTATTATTTAATTTTACAGTGTTAATGAGGTTAAAGAGCCTTTATTTTATTTGATTTAAACAATTTCATGGGAGAGAATACATGCACCTATGGTGCTGCCTAGTGCCCACCATTCATGGCCTAAAAGAAGCCTCCAATCGTCAATCAATACAACTTCTGAGGCTGATCAGCCACGCCCCGTCGTGGGAGGTTTTGAGTTTTGACACAGAAATTGAAGGGTCTGGATGAAAGCATAGAGGTGCACCACATGGTTTATGGAGGTTGTGCCAATTTCAATTTTGGCAGGAGCCATCTTGGTATTGGCTCTTAACCCAAGCTTCCTGCCAATAGTTGCTTGATTTTTTTTCATTTACTAGAGTAGAGTGATTTACCCTGAATCAGTTCCTAATTAACTGCGAATCGATTCAGACCTTGTTTTCTGTTTTAGTAAAACCATTTAGACATTGAGGGAAGAATCGAGATTTGCTCCTCATATAATGCATCTCACATTGACATCACAGTATATCTCACCATGTATTGAAAACAATTCCTGTCCTATGAATGAATAACAACACACAAGTTCAGGAGTAGACCTGTTCATGGGCCAAGTAACCCGATGGACCGGCCTGGCCTGGCCTGGCCTAATCTAAGTCAGGCTTGGACAGGATTTTAGGCCGATGGGCTCGGGCCTGACTTTTTTTGGGTTGGATTTGAGTTTTTTCAAAAAAGCCCGACTTGATAATGTATTATATAATAAAAATATATTTTATAATATAAAAAAGCATATATATAATACATTCTTCTTTTGTTTTAAGTAATAATGAGATCATTGGTTATTTTTTAGGTTTTGAGGTCTTCTAATATAAATGAATTAATTTTTAATTGAGTTAAAAAGAAAAAATAATATTTTTTTTTTCAAATTTCTGACCAAACTCGGGCTCAAGACCTAAGCCTGATTGTTGGGCCGGGCTCGAACTTGAATCTGAACATATTTTGTTAAAGTAGAGATAAAGCCCGGCCCATAAACAGATCTATTCGGGAGATATTTACATGTGCAGCTGAGACGCATATAGTGTGAGATTGGCATGAGGTGCATATCCGGACTCTACCACGTCACTGACCAACTTCTTTTCATGGATCTATTTATTGAATCTAATCAATCAGCTTGGAAAATGGACGTTTCGCTGGCAGACCACAGGTTCAACTGTACCCACTACCCAATCGTCCAACTCGCTCAAATACAGTTGTGAAAGATAATAAGTTAGAAAAGTGGCTACCAAAACTGAGGAAAATAACAATTAGACACCGTAAATTTGTTAGATGACATCCCAAAAAGTTGAAGAATCAATTTCACGAACTCAAGGAATTAATACTGAGTTGAATCTTGAGGTTCTTTAATAGGTTTTACTCTCTAACACGCCCCTCTAATTAGGCGAAAGCACTTTGAATAAACTAGTATCAGAGTCTAGCTGTTTGATTAAATGGTCTAGTGTTGAATCATCTATAATATAATGCTACCAACCTAGAAATATATATAATTAAGAGTGCAACTTGGGATATCTACAACCCAAATCTAATTAATTACTAAACAAATAAAAAGGTTTGATTGACCCATTTCCATTTTAGGTGGGGGTCAATTAAATTAGAACTGATTCGGTTGAACCAATTGATGGGTCAACATCATGTGCTTTCATCAGGTGAAGAAATTATCAAGTGGAAGAAAATAATTTGGTTTGAAAGTCCCCAACATGGAGGCATATTTTTTTTTTTTTTATTTTGTTTCTTGTACATTAATTAATTCACAGAGTGTTAATTTTAATTGTAGGTTGCCTTGACTTCTTTTCGGTCCATTGTTACCACCTCAAGGCAAACAGAAGATTGCAGTTTGTAATTCAAACACGTACGTCTACTGGTGATCACCTCAAAGAATATATAACTTCCTCTATGTGGACCACTACATACTTGGGCGTTCAAACACTGATGCAAGGAACTTCTTAGATCTCTCCAAATGTGCGTGTAGGTGAAGATGATTACTGGACCTCCATTTGGCACCAAGACCTGCTTTCTCTTTTTGTTGGTCTTTTCTTGTTTAATATTCTCTTCTGAATCTCTTAGATCAAGTCATATCACTTGAAAAGTCATCATTTTTTTAGAGTTTTCCTTTTGGAACTTTTCTATCTATCGGCCGATTTATTTTTTTTCCTTTATTGTAGTGTTTTGCATTATTAAGGTTGCGTTTAGAAGCAATGTAAGTCGAGATAGATAGTAAATATTTGTGTAAGTTTGGTTTTGTTGGTGTTTAGAAGGAGTGTAAATCAAGATTGACGTAAAACTTTATCGGTATTTGGATGGAGTGGAATTTTACATCGTAAATCGATGTAAAACCTCATCAAAGTAGAGTTTTACATCGATTATTGATGTAAATACTATATCGAAAAATTGATGTAAAACTCTACGCTTTTTGAAGTTAACGATCACTTTTTTATGGTTCAGTGTCAAACATCATCAATGTACTTTTACATCGATTCCAAACACAGCCTAAATGTTTGCATTTCAGGGGCGGGTATCCGAGCAAAAATTGCCATCCCTAATCCCATGAGAGCCATATCCATTCCATTTTATGCAAAATTCCAAGTACTAACATCCAAAGGTGGACTCACTATCTCGTTGCATCTCATTTGTTACTCTGGCAGACCTCTAAAGTGCCTCATTACACTGTACACATGTACATGAGTTGTGCAGTAGCAAGTCTCTAAACTTTCCTCTTCATATTCCTAATAAGTGTGAATAAGCTCTTACTTAAAAACCCAAGACAAGTTTTATAATTTTTCAATATAAAACAAGACTTGAAAAATAGAAAAAACAATACAATACAAGAATTTTGGTAGGAATTTTAAAAACCATTAAGTGCATGTGTTAAATGTACTCAACTATGTAATTAATCAACCAAACACCCATCTCTAATGTGATTAAAATCCAACATTCATCATCCATATATATATTATTATATTAGGAGAAGAGAAGCAAGATTGAATTTGTGGAATTCTAGAAAGTTATAACTAGTGACTTACATAGGAGGTGTTTGGAGTGGAATCATTGCTGTTCATTAGAAAAACAATGCCACATCAGCACTAAATAAGCATTTTGACCTCAATAGTTAAAAAAAAAAAAAAACTCATTTGGTTGGGTACTTAAAAAAATGATAAATTTTTTAAACTATCTTTACTATTTAGTTAATTGACTAACCTTACCCTTACTGTTTACATATTGTCTTAAAGTATCAATAAGTTTTCTGACAATTGACTCTCTCTACCCCTAGCTTTAGGATCTGTTAATGTCCCATCAAAATCCATACACATGACACCATGTGATGTATAATTTTTTTAAAACCCAATATTACCCTCCATCCCTCTTATGTAAAAATGATAGCAAAACTACTTCTTATGTAAGCCGAGTAAAAATGATAGCAGCAGTGATACTTAGGGGTGTGTGTTGTTCAGTTAAATCCGAAAAACCAAACCGAAATTTTTTATTTTGGTCTTTTCGGTTCGATTAATTCAATTATAAAAAAATTTGGTTTCGGTTTCGGTTTTCAGGATTGGAAATTCGATTAATCAAAAATCTGAATTAACCGAAATTTATTATATACATAATATAATATATATTATTAATATGTAAAACATAATATATTATATTATAATATGTATATAATATATATTATATAAAATATTAAAATATATAAAATACATTAACATATACATAAATATATTAATATATATAATATATAGTATGTATTACTATAACATTAATAAAATTCGGTTTAAACCAAAAAAATGGAAAACCAAACCGAAAAATTCAGTTTCATTTTTTAATAATTCGGTTTCAGTTCAGTTTTATATTTTATAAATTCGATTTTTAAAAATTTGATTTATTCTATTCGATTTTTAACCGAATAAATCAAATGCTACTCCAACCTCAAAAGTATGCCTCAACTCTCTTTGGTCCTGCCGGCCACACCCACTTGGTAGAACTAAACATCAATCCCAATTCCCCCAGAATGTAATCGAATATCAGTCCTATTACAGAAAAGAGGCAGTAATCGAATATCAGTCCCATTACAGCAGGCTGACTCTCTGCCCAAATCAAATACCATTAACCAAAAAGAATTTGTAGAAAACGACAAGAAATATCCGAACACAGGAGGGGAACTTCGATTTCGAGCGTATAATTATGTATCTGAATTATCAATTATGCTTTCAGATTTCAGACTGACGATGGAATTGGAACTTGAAACAGAATTGGGGCTAATGGAATCTCCGGATTCTCCTCGAGTATCTTCAACTAATCGACACCTCATCCAATCGAGGTGCCCATACGAGGTCAAAATTCATCTGCATCAAAGTTGATGTTTTTGTGATTTGTTGAAGAGGATGTCAAGATGGCCGTGTGGTGAAACCGTGGAATTTAGAAACTTGTCAACATCTTTTCCAGGCTAACATCACAATGAACATAAGTCACAGATGGGGCTAAGGAGCTAGCAAGAACAATTCTCAACTCATCCTTAACGTCGGCAATGACCACCTTGGCACCTTGTCTTGCAAAGAGCCTCATCGTCGCTTCTCTGATCCCTCTAGCACCTCCGGTCACGATTGCAACTTTACCCTCCAGCCGTCTAGTGGAGGAGAGAGAGTTGTTTTCTTAACCCAAGACATGGGTTCCTTGGAGTAGTACTGTTTTCTCTGACATCACTTGAACAGACATGATCACAAAAGGGGATGAGAGAGAAAAGGAAAGGGACAATAAGAAAGAGGAGGGCACAAGTTATAAAAAACAAGTTTGGAAAGAATATAAATATAAATATGTACTATACAAATATATACAAAATATAAGATTTTACACTCTACATATTTGTATTTATACTCCTTCAAAACCGAGTCAAAATGACGGATTGATGATGCATGAGATCAATCTACTATGTGTCACTAATGGGCACCTGTCACAAGATGAATGCAAATGTAGGATTAATGTTGAGAAAAAAGTGCAGATGGTTTGGAGTCCGACTGGTAGTCTGTTAGCTACGGAAAGCTGATCTGGTGCTGCGTCATTGTCGTCCATGATAAATATGCCAAAGAAATGAAAATACCGCTCCCAAAAAACTTCAACTTTGCCTGTATATATTGGCACCTCTCCTCTCCCTCCAGCACGGTTCTTTGACCTCTAAACCATCAAAGAATGGCACAAATTCATTAATGAACATAGGTCTTACAAGGGGAAAGAAAGAAAGAAAGATGGAAGGGAAGAGGGGATGGTAAATTTTTTATCAATTGGATTTTATTTTGAAAATTTAAGAAATAGTAGAGGATAAATTTGACATTTTGTTTTTTCACTAGCACTTAAAACAATGTCAATTGTTAGAAACAGTAGGGATACTTTAAGATAATATATAAACAGTAAAGGTATAGTTAGCCACAATAGGGGTAGTTTAAGAAATTTTCCATAAAAAAAAAACACTAGGAAAATGCCTCATCTGAGAAATCACAAAACCTACCTCCTGTGAAAATGCTCTTCTTGATGATTTTTTTTTTTTTTTTTATGAAATGTGGCAGCTGTTTTTGGAAAAATGGTGGTAAAAAACGCCTTGCCAAACAAGAAATGCTATTTAGTGTTCTTGCTTCTACTTAAGGGGCAGCAACACCACTAACAAGATACATCACCATTTTTCGAGAAAATGAGCTACCATTTCATGGTCATTTTCTAGCAAATGTCTTTAAGGAAACGGCAATGATACCAAACTCCACCACTAGTTTTCTCGGTTTTGTGTCTGAAGCTTGTGGGGCTTGGGAGAATTTGGCATAAACAATGCAAGTAATGTTCTTAAGTCTATTATTATAATAATTATACAACTTTCTTGGTAGTAAGAGAAAAGTTCATTAACTCTTGTTGATGAAATTTTGTGAAAATTCTTAAGTTGTGGTTGGTTGCAGTGCAAATTTGTAGAAATGCATGGGAGTGTAAATGTAAATACTTGTTTAATTTTATTTTGGATTTTACTTTATTTTGTTTTGTATCAGTGCAAATTTATTTGCATTGCAACCAAACACAGCCTTACTAACTTTGCTCAATTTTCTACTTCTCTCCTATTTTCTATAAAACCAAATATAGTTATTTTCATGAAGAACATGGTTTCATTAAAACAACATTATGATCACAAATAGAATGGCAATTTCTTTGTTAGCCACATGGAATCAAAGGTGAAATTGATAAGAGAAATGGTGGTTGTAGGGATTCTAACAAATCCAAGAATTAAAACCGATTGGAAAGTTAGAGAATGGGAAGAAAAAAGGATTTGCATGGTTTGGCTTATAACCTATTCAACAATGGGGATTTACAGTTATAGTATTCACAACTTCTCGCCAAAGCCCTATCTCCCAATACACCTGAAGTTGACTCTCCCCTATTTCTCAGTCTCCTATTCTCTCTTGGACCCCAAAATACAAGATGATTTTCTGTTCAAGGCACAAAGCTATTTATATGATAAAACCCCTAAACCAGATTGGCCACATAAACTATTAAGAAACTGATCTTGCACCTCTCGTAAAATCACACTTGTGAGTCTAGCTAGCAAGAAAAACGATCATGAGATCAATGAGTCCCGGCTGTAAGTTCAGCAAATGACACCAGGCTACTATGAGTCCGGAGTCCGGAGTCCTGGGAGTTTAGTTATGCTGCAAGATCCACGTGTATATGACATCCAAATATGTTGGCCCAAGGCCTTCGCATTTACCATAAATCACTATGAAATTTTGCCTTTAAGTTTTTCTTTATTTTGTTCGGGTTAATTGGATCATAGAACAATATTACAACTGGAATTCAAGGCCCGACACAACAATAGCGAAATTATTTTTGAAGGTATATATATTCATTGAAATAGCCTATTTCTCTATGAGCAAAAGTTGGATTTGAGCTATAAAACCCAAAATTCAACTGATTCAAGTCTCAATGAACTATTCAACCTAAAAGCTTAAGCTATTAAGCGAGGTCCTTGAACAGGTTATTATAAAAAAATTACTTTTAAGTTAAATAGGTTCATTAGAATAATATGTTTCTGCATGAGCATAAATTGTGTCTGGGCTACAGAACCCATAATTAAATTGGTTTGGGTCTCAAGGAACCATTCAACCTAAAAGCTTAAATTGTTTGATAAGATTCCTAATTCGGTTCTTATTCTCTAACATGCCCCCTCATACAAAAGTCCATCAAACTTAAAGTGTGAACAAGCACAGAACCACCCGTACCCCTTGTGACAAAATTTAATTAATTATAATGGAGGAACTAGAATCATATACTTAGGCCACTTGGTCAAATAGTCAAATAGTAAATGGGTGTTCCTATTGTGTTTATTTTTTAACCCATTTTTTTTTATATTTAGAAGGTGGAAAGGGTTCATGGAAACTCTTAAAAAGCCGAGAATCGGCCAAACATGACAATTTTTGGTCAAGACACGAAGATTGTCTAAAGACTCTGAACATGAAGATATGAAATAGGAAACGATTGTTGGGTCCCCTGCAGCTTGGACACAAGCAACTCCTTTCTTTATGCATGTGTTGTATTTAATTTCAACAACATATTTGAATGAATTTCATCCTATCTAATCTGATGTAATTTTCTTCGCTGTAAGCATCAGCCAACAGACACAACACCAAATTTTCAACCAAATTGTGTCATCGAAACATTATTTAATATAGACATGACAGAGATTTCTCAAAACAGGAGAGGCGACAACTACAGGCAGCTTCAAACAAACACAGTCTTCTCATAACTTAGTCGAAATTTCTGGATATCTCCAAAGGGGTCTTCTCAGATCTCTATAAATTAAATGAGTAATATATATATATATATATATATATATATTTTAGATGATTACAGACAATCTGGATTTTGTTCCAGAAACAAAGCAACGTCACCATGGACATGTGTCAAATGGGCTGAATTCTAAATTAAAAAGTTTTGGAAAGAAGACCAGTTGGGGTCATCTTTATATTGTTTAATTAATCTATTAATCTAAGCAGTTAGACTCTTGGGGGGCAAGCTTTTTATGGATTCAAGCTATTCACACGAGCTAGTTGAAAAGCTAGAAGCTTGGAATGCGAAAATACAATCTTCATTACATCATGTAGTTCTGATTTTAAGATGGTTCATGAGCTATATAAGGCTTATATCATGAAAGTTTCTCTCTGCAAATCAAATCCTAGGGAGTGGAATATGGAGAAGCTAAGGATCCAGATCTTACCTTCTGTCTTCCTCCTTGTTTTTATCTTGCATTCAGGCCCAACCACATCTCAGGAAGTTGGTGAGACATTGTTGAGCCTGGAGAAAACCTAATGCCATTTAGTGTTTGATATGTGTAGCTAATTAACCTTTTTGATTTGTGGTGCTTGCAGAGGACGAGCAGGAATTTGATTATGTTGAAGGGAGTGGTAAAGGACCAGAACAATGGGGAGAAATTCATCCTGAATGGGCCTTGTGCAAGAATGGAGAAATGCAGTCTCCAATTGATCTCTTGAATAAGAGGGTGCAGATAGTGTCACATTTGGGGAGACTTAAGAGGAATTATAGGCCTTCCAATGCAACCATTAAGAATAGAGGCCATGACATAATGGTAAGGAAATTAACTTAGGGCCCATTTGGTTCGTGGGAATAGGGGTATGGAATGAGAATCCGAATCAGCCATTCCAATTTCAACTATTTGGTTGGGTGGAATAGGAACTTCATTCCCATTTCTGGTGGAATGGCCATTCCCTCCCCTTCCTTTGGGAATCAAATAGCATTTCAATTTCCTGTTTGAATCATACAGATCACAGGAATAGATCATTTCAATTTCAATTCTAAAAAAATTTTGATTTTGATTTCAATTCCCATTCTGTTTGCAAACGAAACAGACCCTTATTTCTTTATATGCATTTTATTAAGTACTTATGAAATCTCTTTAACCCAAACTCCTCTTAGGATCTTGGGGTAGAACATTCAGAGCCCAAGAGTACAAGATTTACAGCTCTATTGTACATGTTTCTGTCCTCTTAGGATCTTGGTGTAAAAAGTACACCCATGATGTTTTACACTAAACTGTGATTAGTGACTATTGTATTTTTGAAAAGTGTGATGTGATCAGTGTAAAGTTTTACATTGATAATCGATGTATAACTTTACATTGATGACATCTTACACTGATTTATAACATAAAACTTCACTCTATTTAAATGCACGTAAAACTAAATCGGAGTAGAATTTTATGTTGATCGGAGTACAATTTTATGTTGATCAATAAAATCCAACAATATAAATATTTACATCATTCTTGATTTACGCCAATTCCAAACACAGCCTTCAAATTGTTCTTTCTCCCAATGCTCGTCATATTGTTTGGTGAGATCATAAATTAGAATCGACATTTTTCATCATTTTTTCCATTGGTACGGCCAAAAAGTAGCAGAGTACAAAGAAAATTAAAACTTGTGAATAAAAAGGTTTGGAAGAGAAATATAAATATTATTTTGTTTAGTAGGTGTAAATCATCATATATGCACATGGAGACAAACCATCAAAATCACAAATAAGAAGCAAACACGTACGCAATTAATCTATCATCTCCAGCTACCCAAAACAGGCCTTGACTATCTTCTTCTGGGTTTGAGTTTTTCAACCAACCACCATGGAGTTTGGTTGGACCGACCTACTTTATCAAGAATACTTGTACAGATTTTATTATATATTAAAGCGTGAAGGAATCCAAATTATTTAACCTAACACGACCATTCCGATATGAAGACTTTATTCTATACAAAAGTAATATTTTTTCCAATTTCTCAGTTACACTTTTTTGAATTATTAATCTTAATTAAGGGGTCTGCAGATAATAGTAATAAATAATAATGATTTTTTTTTCTTTTGCCTATTTTCTTTGGGTTATGCTGCAGTTGAAGTGGGTGGATGGCGCAGGATGGATTGAAATCAACGGTACTCAATATGTGCTCCAACAGTGCCACTGGCACTCACCATCTGAGCACACCATTAATGGAAAGAGGTGATTTTCTTATCCTCTCTATCTCGAGATCGGCTTCGGTTCAAATATCGTTCGAACAGTTTCCAGCATTAGGAGCATTTCTGTATTTCTGTGTTTTATTTCATGGAGAGATATTTTCAATGCAAGGCTATAATGGGTGTTTAAACGGATTTTACATGGACTGAATCAAATTTTTTTTATCTCTACCAAAACTAATTAACTTGTATATCCATTTATTTACTGATTGAATCTGTAAACAAAGATTCAATCCATATAGATGCTTAATAACCATCAAATGGGTTGAAGGCAAATTGACCATATATATATATATATATATATATATGAACGTTTTCATATTTGGTATGGCAGATGTTTCTAGTCCATAGTCGGAACAGAACAGAAGTGGAAATACGACTCTCAATTTAATTACATTTTTACAGGTTCGACCTAGAAGTGCACATGGTTCACCAAAGCATCTCCGACAACAAGACTTCTGTGGTTGGAATTATGTACAAAATCGGACGACCTGATACGTTTCTATCTAAGGTAAACTGTACCCAATACAATAAGAAAATCTTTCTCTCTCTCTCTTTCTCTAAGGTAAACTGCTTTCTGTCTGTTATGATCAGATAATGGGATACATAAATAGCATAGCTGAAACAAAAGAAAAGGAGACAGTTGTGGGTGTGGTTGACCCAAAGAATATAAAGCTAGGTAGTAGGAAGTATTACAGATACATGGGCTCCCTCACAGTTCCTCCTTGCACTCAAGACGTGGTTTGGACCATTGTGAGAAAGGTATGTCTCCTATATATATTCATCATTCCACTCTCTATTACTTACTCTATATGTGGCTAATTAACTTGTTCATTCTAACCATTTCATTAATTTCTATATTATTACAATCTTTGTTTTCATCAGGTTAGGACGGTTTCAAGAGAACAAGTGCGGTTGCTGCGAGAGGCTGTTGATGATGTGAGTAGCTACTTATCCCTACTGATAGATACACACACTAGGATATCGAAATGCATGCCAGGAATTAATCAAAGACACAATATATATGCATACAGCATTCATATGCAACGCTCTTGCATTTCTAATTCTCACTACAGAAAATGCCGGACCCAATAGATATATGTGAAGTGCCTTTTATGGAGGAGTTGCATAAGGTCGTTGTTTTGTAGAATTAATTCTTTGAGCAAATACAGACAGGTTGTAGCAGAGAGCGTGGATATAGATAATTAAGTCCATATATGCACCAAAACAAGCTAGCATTAATTATACTAATCTGCTTATTGTGTTGATGCAACATATATAAAACTCAACTTAATTACTTTGATTAATTTGCTGAAGGATGCAGAAAATAATGCCAGACCAGTGCAACCAATTAATGGGCGTTCAATTCACCTCTATAGACCAAGGCTTCGCCTAGACAATTAATTAATTTGCTTGTATCAATTAATTTTTGTTATTGATTATGTCGACTCTTCTTCTCCTTCTTTTCTTATTCTTTGAAGGATTATGTATCTCACAGCCCATATGTGCTCTCTATATTTTTTTAATTAATAAAGATAAAAATTGGCTACAAATAAAGTATAGGCTCTTCACCCATACTCATCCTCAACAAAGAAAAAAAAACTTCAGGTACACAATGCAATACATGGTTTTTAAAAATGAACCGGTGACCGAACCGGTTAGGGGTCCGGTTACTGGTTCGAATGGTCCGACCGTTCAACCTGAATGGTCGGCCCATTCTGACAAAAAAATTAAAATAATTGGAAAACAATCAAAACCGTTTGAACAATTAACCAATCGGTTCAGCGGTTTGTTGACCAAAATCAACGGTTTTGGGGAAAAAAACGGTTTTGGGGGAAAACGAAACCAGTCAGGTGACCGTCCTGGTCCAATCCGGTTTTGAAAACCATGGTGCAATGTTCTAAAACTTGGGTAATGCCCATTTTTCTATAAACATCTTATAAATTTGAAAGAAAATTAAGGGTTTGTTTGGTTTGCAGGAATAGGGGTCTGAAATCGAAATCGGAATGGACTATTCCGATTCCAACTGTTTGGTTGGGTGGAATCGAAATCCCATTCTCATTCCTGCTGGAATGGCATTCCCCCATTTGAGGGAATGGCCATTCTCTGCCCCTCCCTTGGAAATGAAATCCCATTCCTACTGATTTTAATTTCCATTCTCATTTCTATCTGAACCAAACAGAATATGGGAATGGACTATTCCAATTCCGATTCTAAAGGATTTCGATTCCAATTCCAATTACAAACCAAACGGACCCTAAGAGTCCATTTCATTCATAGTCAAAACCAAAACCAGAATCGGAATTGGAAAGCTCTATTCCCATAATGTATTGATGAATTGAAATAGGAATTATAATCAACTTAAATGGGATGTCATTCATAAGGAATGAAGAGAGAATGGCCATCCCCTCAAATGGGGAATACTATTCCACCAAAAATGAAAATGGGATTGCGCAACCAAAGTACAGTTGGAATCAGAATAAAATCATAAACCATTCCGATTCCAGACCCCTATTCCCATGACCTAAACGGCCATGAATTAAAAGCTAACAATTAGACTAGTTTACTAAATCCATAATCTCAAGGTGGGCTCAGCAGCCTGGGCTGTTTTGGTAGCCTGCTGTGAATGACATTTAAACATGAATGTGAGTAAAACAGTATTTACACTCGACATTCTTTTAATTGAAAAGACAAATGAGGACCTGAATTCACTGAGGTGTCATATGCAGAGACTCCCAAAACAGCCTAGGCTGTTCTCTCTCCAAAACTGCCAAAATGATCTCCTTTTTTGCTTGTGCTTTAAAACCCAAATAGTTAAAAGTTCACGGTGCAGAAACGTAGATTAGTTGAGTTGGATCCCTGCAACTATGGCTCAGTTTGGCTCCAAAGAGTATAAATGCAAATTTGTAGAATGTAAAACCTTGTATTTTGTATATTTGCACTTTACAAATTTGCATTTAAACTCCTTCCAAACTGAGCCTAATGTTCTTGCTATCCTTGTCACATTCTCTTCATTCAAGCCAAATTTCTTAAACACATCCAAATAAACCCCAGTGGTTCCAAATTCCTCTACCCATGATCACCTCCTACATATCTCTCTCCATTCATGTCTGACAGATCTGATTCAGAATGTTTCAACTCCACAATGACTAGTATAGAGAAGTTCAGCAAAGCACAAACTCAAAGGCCACCATACACAAGACTTCTCCCAGCATATCGTGCAATAAGTATCCAGAAATTCTGGGTTGAACCCAAATCTGGTTCAGGTTTGGAATGTTAGAAACTGCGACCTATTGTATGATCCTACTATCTTTTCCTCAAAGATGCTAAACTTCTCAATGACAAACACCCAGCTCTTGGGCTGTGAGAATAACAAAACCCTTGACAGCTTGATGGGAGAAGAAGAGGGAAGAATGAGAGGGAGAGAGAGAGTTTAAACTAAATTGGATTTGGATTTGGAGTCCAAATGGCGTTAAATGTGAATTATCTTTACTTTTTGCATTCGAAGCTCTTGGCGTATGTGGCAAACTTTTATTGGAGGGTTCATGTAAAAGTTGGACCGAAGGGTCCATAGGATGTAAGCTCAAGAGAATGCACCCTGATGAAGGGTGATTTGGCACGACTTAGTAAAAAGAGGTCACGTGGATGCGATCTGCTCGAGGGGTGACAACTCAGCCAAAGGAACCCAGTCCGCAACAATTAGAGCTCGGGTATTTAGTCACCTCGGTCCAAAACCACCTCAGCATAAAGGCACCTAGACACCCAATCCAGTTCGGGGCTAAAGAACCGAAGTACCAGTTCGGAGCTAAAGAGCCGAAGCACCACATAATCGACTCCAGAAGCCACCCCAACGGACCCCAAATTTCTCGGGATCACGACGGGACTCATCCTCACTCCGCCTGAATCGGAGGAAAATGATAAACCTTATCAATTAACACATTACTCTCCTTCAAAAATAGAACAGATATTATCTACGCAGCCCAGAGATCCCGAAGCTTTTTCATAAGATCCATGACTACTCCACTATATATGGACATCAAACCCCAAGGCAAAGGTACGCGTGATTATTTACTCACTATCACTCAAGCATTCAAGTATTCAGCTCACATCCATAATATAGTACTGACTTAAGCATCAAAGTGACCTCATCGGGTTAGCCACCCCGGGTTCTCTGATCTATTATCTTGCAGCTTGGTCCAGCTCGCCATGCAATTGGTGTTCGGATCATCTTCCAGCTAGGAGTATCTAGATCGCGCACCATCAATTGGCGCCATCTGTGGGAACCGATCAAAAGGTCATCCCAATTTCAATTGTAGTTCTAGCTTTCGATTTATCTCAATTGATTCTTCCAGCAACACCGGGAAAAGCATCAAGATGAACGTCACCAGGGGGCAAGACTAGCAATCAACCTTCCCCCAACGTCCCACGGTATGCATTGGCCAGTTTACTATTCCCCTTACAGCTTCAGGGGTCCCGCCACTGTCCGTATCGCAGGGCACTACGCAAGTGAGCGTCCCGCTTCCCCCAGTGGGCATAACTTTCTCTGAGCCATCTGTGGTCCCCCCTGGGATCGATCACTCCCAATTCCATGACCTCGTTCAATGCATCCGCACAATACAGATATAGATGCAGCATGTCCAACAGTTCCAACAATATCAGCAATACTACCTATACCAGCAGTATCAGTAGTAGTTCCCATCACTATAGTCGAACCAGCAGCCAATTCCACCCCGGCACCCAGGGTTGCGCCAGGGCCAGAACCAGAATCGGCCTGGAACTAGCTACAACACTCACAGATCCCCCCATCGGAGTGAGGGGACCTCGCAGATGTCGGTTCCTCCCAGGGGTCAGGTTTCACCCCGTGGAAGGAGAGACGGTCTACACACTCCTCCAGTCTCACAAGGAAAATTTAGAAACATGCCCAAGGATAGTCAGCTAAACAGGGCCAATCCGGTGCGGCACTCCTAGTAGGAAAACAACGGATTGCGAGGAGATAACAACCAACTCGGAGTTCGAGGTGCGAACTCGAGATAGGACCCCTCGATGACACGTGTTAGCCGATGCGAACTCCATAACCAGGAGAACTCGGCAAGAAGAAACTAGGATCCACCTCACGACAATGTTCATAATGATGCCGAGATACCAGATCAGACCGAAGTCAGCAGCACCAACCATGAGCCAGTGAAGAAGTAGCAACGGCGACACCACAAGACACGTCGCTCCTTAGCCAGAAACAATCCGCCAACAAAGCCAAGACAACAAGTAGAGCGAGCTAAAGAAAAGGAAGAAGTGAGCTCGGTGGCAATGAAGATTGCGCCTCCATTGCTTTGCCGGTTATCTCCTCTGTCTCCCGAGCTCCTAGCAACCCCAATGCCAAGAGACTTCAAGGTACCCTCATTAGATAAGTATGACGGGTCGTTTGACCCCAACGATCATGTGGATTCATTCCACTCTCAGATGTACCTAGCTGGGGCAGACAAATCCTACATGTGTGTGGCCTTCTCCACTATGTTCGGGGGGGTAGTCCGAACCTGGTATTGGAACCTCGCGTCGGGTTCCATCAAAGGCTGGTCACAATTTGCCAATCTGTTTACTGCGCATTTCATTACCAGCAAGAAATGCCCGAAGTCGCAAAAAAGCCAACAAACTAGATAAAGCGCTTCAACGATACTTGCCTGCAGATATCGAACCTTGATCCAACGGTGCGACTCACTACGGCAAAGAAAGGAATCACCCATAAAGAGTTCAAGTGGCACATGATAACCAACAAACCAAAAGATATCACTGAGTTCCTTAAGTTAGCAAATCAGTTCATCGGTACCGAGGAGGAGATCAACCAAAAGATTGACAATCCACCAGCGAAAAAGAGGAAAAGAGAAAATGAAGGGACGAGCAAAGGTGGGAAGAAAAGAAAAAAGAGCAAATCCCCAAGCAAGGGAAGAAGCAAGTCAAAAAGCCGGTCCCCTTCGCGCGGGCACAAGACAGGTCGGCATTCCAGGACCCCGCCCGTGGAGAGAACAAACTATTCGCCTTTGAATGCTAAGTGAGGAGAGATCTTAATGGCTATTAAGGATTCCTCCTTCGTTAAATGGCCTCCCAGGTTAAGGGGAGACCCAGCAACAAGAAACCCAAATGTCTATTGCCATTCCACCGAGATCATGGACATAGCATAGAGAATTGCAGGAATCTCCGCGATGAGATCGAGGAACTTATCCGTCGCGGGTACCTAAAGAATTACATACTGCGAGAAGAGAGGGGACAAGCAGACCGACAGGGGGACCAGAGGAGGAATGGCCCCATGACCAGTAGATAGAATGAGCAGCCACCTCGATAACTGCCAGAGGAAAGGCCAGTCCGTGGAGTGATCAATGTGATCACTGGCGGGTCCATCATTGTCGGATGTACATCAGCAACTAGGAGGACCTCAGTCCGCGAATTCGAGAACGAAGGCGAAAATCCGTCAAAAGAACCTCGGCTTGAAGAACCGATCTACTTCATAGAGGACGATGCGTGGGGGATCCAGTACCCGCACGATGATGCTTTAGTAGTGAAGCTAAGGATCAACGACTTCGAGATGAAACGCATCTTAGTAGACTTAGGCAGTTCAGCAGACATACTCTTCAAGGAGACCTTCAACACATTACAGCTACAGCAGAGCGATCTGAAACCGGCAGATACACCTTTGATAGGGTTTAGTGACGAGGAGGTCATGCCTCTTGGTCGAATCACAATACCCGTGGAAGTCAGCACGTGGCCAAACATTGTTCGATTTGAGCACACGTTCTTGGTAGTCATGACTCCCTCCCCCTACAATGCGATAGTAAGTCGGCCTATCATGCACATTCCGTGTGCGATAGTGTCCACTTACTACTTAGCGATGAAGCTCCCAGCTGACTATGGGGTGAGAGTCATGCAAGGTGACTAGCTCGAATCCCGCAAGTGCTACGTGGCCGCCTTGAAAGGAAAAGCAAAGCTGACAAAGGACGTCAAACTCGAGCAACCGGCTAAGTATACCAACAAGCCAGCTACCCCAAACGACGAAATGGTCCACATACCAGCCTCTACCGCCGAACCATCCAAAACTCTTCAGATCGATGCCTCGACCAACGAACCACTTCGAACCCAGCTAGTAAGTTTCTTACTTGAAAATTTAGATATGCCCGAGATTGATCCAAAAATTATAACTCACAAGATTAATGTTGACTCTTTAGTCAGGCCAGTAAGACAAAAGAAACGGAACCTCACCCCGGAATGTTGGAGGGTAGTCGATGAGGTCGGAAAGCTTCTCGCGGCAGACTTCATCAGGGAAGTCCATTACCCGAGCTGGGCGGCCAACCTAGTTCTAGTGAAGAAGGCTAATGGCAAGTGGCGCATGTGCGTCGACTACACCAACCTGAACAGGCCCTACCCAAAAGACTATTTCCCGCTGCCCAAGATCGACTGCCTAGTGGATGCGACCTCAGGGCACGAGTTGCAGAGTTTTCTGGATGCCTATTTCGGTTACAACCAGATTATGATGGATCCCGCTAACGAAGACAAGACCGCTTTCATAACTAAGCTCGGGCTATATAGTTACAAGGTCATGCCCTTTGGATTGAAAAATGTTGGGGCAACATTCCAGTGCCTTATAAACAAAGTTTTCGAGCCATTGATTAGCAATAAAGTAGAATGTTATGTTGATGATATGGTCGTGAAGACCCAGTTTTCAAACTCTTTGTTGAATGATTTAAATGATATTTTTCAAATTTTAAGAAGATATAACATGAAATTAAATCCAAATATATGCATCTTTAGAGTCACTTCAAGTAAATTACTAGGCTATATAGTCAACCGACGTGGCATCGAGGCCAACCCAGAAAAAATAAAGGTGATCCTAGATATGAGACGACCTCAGAAAATAAAAGAAGTCTAGAGGCTGACTGGTCGGATAGCTGCCCTGAGCCGCTTCATGTCTAAATCGACATACCGATGCCTACCCTTTTTTAAATCTATAAAAAAGAGAAAGAACTTCGAATCGACCGAAGAGTGCCAGCTCGCTTTGAAAGAGCTGAAAAGGTACTTAAGTATCGCTCCAGTTTTAACTCGGCCTGAAGAAGGGGACGCGTTAAAACTATACCTCTCCGCAAACGACGAAGTAGTTAGTTCGGTACTGATCAAAGAAGTAGATCAGGTTGAATGACCCATCTACTATGTTAGTAAAGTTTTGCAGGATGCAAAGACTACGTATCCGAAGATTGAGAAACTAGCGTATGCGCTGTTCATAGCAGCCCAGAAACTTCACCCATACTTCTAGGCCCACACTATTGTTGTTCTCACCAACAAACCCCTGAGCCAGATTCTGCTTAAGCTTGAGGTATCTGAAAGATTAACGAAGTGGTCCATCAAGCTGAGCGAATACCATATTCGGTATGAGCCACGACCAGCAGTCAAAGCCCAGGTCTTGGCGGACTTCGTAGCAGAGTGCACATCCGGTGCAGTAACCCCCGATTTGACCGAGTTTGCCCACACGACGGGAGTGTCAACCAGTGCGGCACCAAGCCCAGTCAGAGTGGTACCGACCTGGGATGAGGAGCCCTGGATCCTCTACGTTGACGACTCATCCAACCAGCGGGGAAGCGGTGCAGGACTGATACTGTACGGCTCAAGCGAGGTGAAGCTGGAGTATGCTCTCCGGTTCGGATTTGAGGCATCGAACAACGAGGCAAAGTCTGAAGCGTTGATCGTCGGGCGGACCTTAGCAAAGGAAATGAAAGAAAAGCACCTCATCGTATCCAGTGATTCACAACTAGTGGTCAACCAAGTCACTGGCGAATACGAAGCCCGCGACCCAACCATGGCATCTTACCTAGCCAAAGTTAGAGATATCCTGCATAGCTTCATTTCCTGCTTTATCAAGCAAATTCTGTGGTCTGAGAACACTGAGGTTGATGCCTTCTCACGTCTAGGGAGCACGAGCGACAACACTACGCGAATTGTGTACATAGAGGACTTACCTCAGCCCAGCATTCTCGGGGGGGCAGAAGAGGTCGCTCCCGTGTCGCAAGCGGAACCGAGCTGGATCGACCCACTCGCTGGTTATCTGCTCCACGGAACCCTACCTGTAGAATGCAATGCGGCTCGAAGGGTAGAGCATCAGTCAGCCAAGTACGTCCTCATAGACGGGTAGTTATACAGAAGATCCTTTATGTTCCCTTACCTGCACTGCCTACAACCCTCAGAAGCTGAGCACGTACTTTGCGACACCCATGAAGGCTTGTGCGGTGGACACTTGAGGGTAGATCCCTTGCATAGAAAGTGTTAAGGCAAGGCTATTATTGGCCCACAATGAAGGCAGATGCACTCGAACTCATCAAAAAGTGTGACAAATGTCAGAGGCATGCAAATATCCACCACCAACCTGCTGCTGATTTGAAATACCACACCAGCCCGTGGCCCTTCGCGTAGTGGGGAATCAACATCCTTGGTCCTTTCCCGCCAGCAACAGGGCAGAGGAGGTTCTTGGTTGTAGCAGTAGATTATTTTACGAAGTGGGTGAAAGTTGAACCCCTGGTAACAATAAAACCCCGTAACATATAGAATTTCTTCTGGAAAAGCATAGAATGTCGCTTCAAACTACCCCAGGTGCTGATATCCGACAATGACAAGCAGTTCAAAGATGTTAAGTTTCAAAACTGGTGTGTCGAGATGGGGATCCAACAAAACTTCACCTCGGTGGCACACCCCCAAGCAAACGGACAAGCAGAAGTAACTAACAAGGCGATACTTCGCGGATTGAAAGCTCGCCTAGCTCGAGCAAAGGGATTGTGGGTGGACGAACTGCCTAGTGTCCTTTGAGCCTACTGAACTACTATCAAGACCGCGATGGGTGAGACCCCCTTCAACCTCACGTGTGGCACAGAGGCGGTGATCCCGGCAAAGATCGAGGTACTCACATTGCGATTTGAGGCCTATGATGAGGAAACAAATGATTACGAGCTCCGTACCAACCTGGACCTAGTAGAGGATGTGTGAGACCTGGCCTACATTCGGACCACGGCCTACCAGTAGAGAGTAGCTCAGTACTATAATGCCCGGGTCAGGAAACGATAGTTCCGTGTCGGTGACCTGGTTCCCTGGAAAGTTATGGTACTTGAGTCCGACGTAGGTAAGCTCGGACCAAACTGGAAAGGTTCATACCGTGTTCGAGGAAGGCACATATGAGCTCGAGACTTTGGAAATGAAGCAGGTACCTTGAGCATAGAACATCGAGAACCTAAGAAGGTACTACTTATGAGCACATGACTCCAAGGTAAAATTCCTCTAAGTACATGGGACCACCGAACTGGTCAAAAAAGACGATGGACTGGAGAGAGGACTGTGAGTCACTCTCGGAAGCCTAAGGGCTACGGTGCTGAGCTGACAAAAGATCTCGGCACTACAATAAGTCCTAGTTACCTCCTCGGCATAGGCAGACAAGTCCTACTCGCCTCTTCGGCATGGGCAAATAAGTCCTAGTCCCCTCCTCAACATAGGCGCAACGACTCCTAATCGCCTCTTCGGCTTGTGCAAGTAAGTAGCCCGTGCATAGACAGGTTGGGCATATACCCTACAGTGTCTATCCACCTAGGCGTACAACAATACAAGGTTATTCCTACCTAGAGTCCTGCTCGCTAGTTTGGTACTTCGGGACAACCGACACTTAGAAAAATTTTTACTTAGAAAGATTTTTGCACACATAAGACTTTTTGAATCATTATGCTTCATTAACAAAAAGTTCCGAGTACATAGAAACTATTACTATAACCGAACTTAGAGACCCGGGACATACACTATATATGGGGGGTCCAAGAAAAGAAGCATGTTCAAACATCAGATTTTCTAGAATCTCCTCCAGCAGGTAGGTCGATCTCCATGTGGTCCTCCTCCATGTCGTCTCGACTTGCCTCCTCTGACGGTCTTACTTCGAGAAGTTCGTCATCACTTTCTCCCTCGAAGGAGTCAGGTTTCTTGTCAGCCTACATCACCATCTCTGGAGTAATGGAAGACATGCAGATGGATCCGAGGTCGAGCTCGGGGAACTTCTGCCGCACCAACCACCTGCAAAGCTTGAAGCCCAATCGGTATGAGTCAGAACCGTACTCAACCAAGAGGTTGTGAAACTCGAGGGACTCCTTGAAATCCTTGATGGCACGATCTCTCTCTTGAATCATCGCTTCCTAAATTGCGGTGTCGAATATTTCGGTGCGCTCCTTGAACATTGCCTCAAGGTTTTCATTCTCCCGGTGGAGAGCTTCCTTCTCCCCCTTGAGCTTCTTCTTTTCCTCTCCGTCAGTAGTAGAATCAGCTCCTCCTAGCTCCGAGCTCCCTTTTTTGCCCTAAGAATTTCACCCCGAGCTAAGTCCAGCTCGCGGTAAATTTTCTGAGCATTCTCTTCGGCCTCCCGAGCTCACTTCAAGCGGATCTCAAATTGATAGACTAGCGAGTGGATAGAAAAGTTCACCTAAAAAAGAAAGCAAGTGTAAGTATCATTGACAAAAGGATAAGAAAATAAACGAAGAGGCAGGTTACTTACCACCATACAGTAGCTAGCTGCTCTTCCTCCGAGCTGACTTGTTGGCATATCAACCCACTCCACGACCTCCACGGGAAACACTACATCTTTGCTCTTAAGGAGCTCGAGCCTTTAAGTCATTATGTTTTCCTTTGCTGATGGGGGTTGAGGCTCAGGCACTGAAGTACCTTCAGGCTCGCGAGATGGAGTTTCCTCATCCTGATCTTCTTCTAGGTCAATGACCAGAGGCTAGGGACAAACCTCCTCCCCTAGAAGCTCGGCAGAGGTTGACACCCGTCATAGCTCCTGCAAAAGAGAAGAAAAAGAGAATTTTTTCCAGTCAACTACAAACTAAAGTAAGTGCGAAAAGAAAAAAGGGAGAAGTAATGTGTGTACCGAGGTAGAGGTCTACCAGGAGGACTCAGCCCAATTCACACAAGCTTCTCCTCGGCGAGGAAATCTTCCTTCTCAATGCCAAGGTCCCTCCAAGAATGGGTGACCGCCCTGGTCTCTACATCCAGCCTCACCCCGAGGTCCTTAATGGCCACTCACCAGTGAGTCGGGAATGGCCATCCTTCGGGATTCCAAACAAAAAAGTACCTTCTCTTCCAGGCCGATACCTTGTTCGGGTTACCGAACAGGACCTTGAACCCGAGGCGAGGTGAGATATAGTAGCTCTGTCAGGTGTTGCCGAACAAGCAAGAAGAATTTTTCTTAATGGAACAAATCGAGCTAAAGATGTCTAGAGTGAGAGGTCGGTTATACTCGTGGAAGAGCGAGGTCATACCAACAATAGTACAGATGGAGTTCGAGTGTAGTTGATCGATAGTGACGCTAAAAAACTTAATAATTTCTACGATGAAGGGGTGGAGCGGGAAGCGCAGCCCAGTTATGAGCTGCTCCTCAAAAATCGTGAGTTCATAATGGTCGTGGACCCAAGGGTACTGATCCAAAGGAATGCTGAAGACAAGAACATCAAGGAGACGGTAATGAGCTATTAAGGACAGCAACATGTTTGAGGTCATCGTGGAAGGGCCAAAGTTGTCCCGATCCCGACCTCGAGTATAAGACGAGACCCCCTCTCCGGAGGTCAGCTGCTCTACTTGAGGTTCGGGTCCCTCAAACCGAGATGGCCCAACGTCAGGTAAAGGTATTTCTCCTAAAAGGTTCAAAGAGGAGCTCTCTAGAGAAGAGCTAACCTCACCGGCGGGAGCTGAGGATCGCACATCGGCACCCCCGGGCTCACTAGAATCACTAAGTAACCTATCTATGCTAGCACTAGACATATTGGACAGGAAAAGGAGAAGGGAACAACTAGTGAAAGAAGACGAACTCACCAAAGAAGCGATAATGACCTCAAACACAAGGGGAGAGAATGGCGAGCTGAAGGACTCCAACGCAATATCAAGAAAGCTCAATTACACAATTTATGGCGAGGATAATGGGCCATTCAGCCCCTATTTATAATCCACCACATCCGGCAATCGACAATTGAGATCTATATGATCTGACGGCTCCCATGAAAACCGGTTGCACGCTACCCGAGGACAAAATCAGTTGAGCGTGCCCTTTGATGTCCGTGAAATTTATAAACAGTGTGATGTCTGCGTGTAACCGAGACGCGATTTGGGTCATTTCTAGTTGAGCCAGATGATTGAACAGGTTCGACCAACGGTCTGCCCTCCAAGTCACCTAAACTTCGTGCCAAATCCACCTGGACTCGTCATGAACTCCCCACGCCGAGTCAAGACCCCTGGCACGAGGAGTGGGGGGCAATTGATGAAGGGTGATTTGGCATGACCTAGTAAGAAGAGGTCACGTGGATGCAATCTGATCGAGGGGTGATAACTCAACCAAAGGAACCCAATCCGCAACAATTAGAGCTCGAGTATTCAGTCACTTTGGCCCAAAACCACCTCGACACCCAATCCAGTTCGGGGCTAAAGAACCGAAGTACCAGTTCGGAGCTAAAGAGCCGAAGCGCCACATAATCAACTCCAAAAGCCTCCCCAACAGACCCCGAATTTTTCGGGATCATTGACAGGACTCATCCTCACTCCGCCCGAATCGGAGGAAAACAATAAACCTTATCAACTGACACATTACTCTCCTTCAAAAACGTAACAGATCTTATCTATGCAGTCCAGAAATCCTAGAGCTTTTTCGTAAGATCCACGACTACTCCACTATATAAGGACATCAAACCCCAAGGCAAAGGTACATGCAATTATTTACTCACTAGCACTCAAGCATTCAAATATTCATCTTGCATCCATAATATAGTATTGACTTAAACATCGGAATGACCTCGCCGAGTTAGCCACCCTAAGTTCTCTGATATATTATCTTGCAACTTGGTCTACCTCGCAACACAACTAGTATTCGGATCATTTTCCAACTAGGAGTATCTATATCACGCACCATCACACCCTATTGAGCATAAGGATTATATAAATGTGGAATATCATCCACCGTTATAATTGTATTCCAAGCAAGAGCCCTGCATAACCGATCGAGGAGAAACGGCAATGGTATTATCTCCATCAATGGTGTTGCGGTTATCACCGTAGATTAATAATAATGTGATGAGCTTCCAATTGCAATTAATGTGTAGCCAATGAAGCAGCTTCATGTGATATATACTCCTTCCAAATTCTAATGGCACAGCCATCACCCATGATACCATATCTAGTCTACAACTGACCCAGTGGACCTCTACAAGAAGAAAAAGCAATTTACTGACAAGATCGGCTTCAGTCAGTGCAGGTCAATGCCCTCACCGTTCAAACAGCCTCTCCCTCTGCATTGTAAATATCTCTCCGTCAAATAAACTAATAAAGTACACAAGTTCGGAGATATTTCTAATACAAGGCTGTAATGGGTGTTTAAAAAGGCATCGGACAATCGAAGCTGAACTCCTTACAAAAACCCCAATGGGTTATGGATGTCATGTTAGTCAACTTCACATTTCTCTGTGAACCTTTTTACTTTGCTAACCTTTCACTTTGTGACAAATACCACTTGACCATTGCCCTTTTCTCTTAAACTGTAATTGACCAAAAGTACTAATTAATTTCATTTTCTCCAAATGAAACTAGTTAAAAATTACAAGAATCATTTTACAAGCATAGGAAAAGGAGACCGGATCTGCCCCTCACACATAGCGCCTCACACCAATCTCACAGGCACATCCCACTGTGAATTGGGAACATCTTTCGTACTTATATGTTATTATTAACGGGAGATGTTCCCAATGCACGATGAGATGTGCCCGTGAGGTCGTTGTGAGACGCCCTATGTGAGGAGAAGATCCCAATTCTAGAAAAAAAAAGTTTTTTTTTAATTATTGATTCATTTCACTCGCATGAATGTCTCTCTTCATCTTAAAACATAAAAAATATCCAATTCTTTCTCCAATAAATCAAGAAAAACCAAACCAAACTATAAATTTATATCTATCAAAAAGAAATCTCTACCATTTCATTTGAATTTTGAATTCAACCTAAAATCAACAAGGATCTATTAATGCAACTGAAAGGGCTTCAATGTTATATTTAAAAAACTAATCAAATCATAAATCATTCAAATAAATAAGAAAATGATAGTTTACGGATTAAAAAAAAACACTTATACAGCTAAACTAAAGGATCGAATTCTACCAGAGGGGTATTTGTCACAAAGTAAAAGTTGAGAGGACATTTGCCACTGATCCATACCCTTCATTAATCGGTCAATAGAATGTTTTATGGTAATTGAGCCTACATTGTCATCACCTTAAATGACGGCTGATTACCAAAAGAAATAGAGTTCAAATCAGCCCCCCACAACATCCCATAGCACATCCCTGCCGTGTATTGTGAACATCTCCCGATGATGACATCATCATTTATGGTATCATCATCGGGAGATGTTCCCAATACACGGCGGGGATGTGCTGTGGGATGTTGTGGGGGGCAATCTGGTGGGGGTCCTGACGATTCATTTTCAGTTGCGACAGAAAAATTAGGAATAAGTTCGATACTTCACTCTCAAGAAAACTTGAAATAGAAAGTTTGGATCTCCTGCCCATGTCTACCCACAATACACTACCCCCCCTGGAATTGGGAACATCTCCCCCTGCATAATACTATGCAAAGGATGAAGTGTTCTCCATGTGTGACTGCGATAAATGTGGGCAGAGTTTGTGTGGACAGGGGATCCCGACTTGGAATAGAGACCTCATTCCGGTACACTATGTTTGGTTTGTAACAAAAAGTTTAGGTCTAGTCTACAAAATTTGTGAATTTTTGAGCTTTCCTTCAACTCTCTGTTTTTCTAATATTTTCTGTCAAACCAAATAGCCTTATTAACAGCCAAGGTTGCTTCATTTTACCAAACCAAGTGCACCCGCTTCTATTGTTATAAAGATCAAAGATCAAACTACCTGATCAACGTGGGCTTGGGCTTGGATCAAGATGACTAAGCCCATAACCAAACAAAAGCCCTTTATTTCTTTTCTTTCATTTGTCAAAACAGTTCCACAATCTCTGCACAGTGAGGAGCAGTGGATGAAAATTGATGACGAGTGTCAGATGAAATTGACCAGACGGGCTGGCAGAGAGTAGAGGTATCAATTGGACCGGATTTGCTCCAATCTGATCCAGTACAAATGGATCAGGTCTAATCTAATTCAATGAATATTTTAAATCATTTTGGACTGAATTTAATCCAATTCAATCCAGTCCAATATGAATTCATTACAAATGAATCAAGATTATAGTTAGGATTATATTTTGTATTGTTCATCAATCTGTTCAATTTGATTTTAATTTAGATTTGTTTCAATCCAAACATGACACTAATATTCTTATTTTCCGTCAATTGATATCAACCAACACCTGTATTCTTATTTTCTACCAATGGAATCTATTATGGATAGATTTTGATTCAATGACATATTGATCCGTTCAATCCGTTCAAATTGATTTTGATTTGGACGGGTCCAACCCAAAAGGCCAAAACTGATCCACCCCTAGCAGAGAGACCGACCAGTCTCAATTTGCATGGAAACAAGGTAAGAATGAAAAAAAAATATATACCTGAACCAATCGAAAACCAGCAAGATGAAGACAGACATCCGTGGTCGGCGCTCGAAACAAACCTGTCCTTATTAAACCACTTGAGGTTGTCTGGATTGTACCGAACTACATGCCAATCGATACAAGAAGGTAGCCTACTTGGCCATCCCTGGGTGTCCGGTTTTCACATTCTGCACCGAATCCACAATGAGCATCCGGACGTCGTCGACGCATCTCCGACCAATCAACCTCTGAAGCTCCTCCTCGTCTTCTTCTTTTGGTCTATCTTCGTCCAGTCCGGTTGGGACAACACAGATTCGTATGCTCTCTTAAGCTCTTCTTTCCAACGTTTTTTGTAGTATTTGGAGAGATGGGTGGTATATATGCTTTATAAGAGTAGTATCAGTCCTAAGGTCGCACCTCGGCAACCGAGTTACATATCTGTTCGTGATGGTGGCGGTGGTGGCGGTGGTGGCGGTGGTGGCGGTGGTGACAGCAGTCACGAGATTGAGATGCAGAGGAGCTTGTGAGAAGAGGGTACGTAGAGGGAGAAAATGGACATGGAGATCGGTTAATTTGTCTGATTACGAGAGTCTTGAATCAGAAAAGTGTGACGAGGGAGGGCACTAGGGCAGTGATCTGCCACCAACAAAACGCTCCCAACGCTGTTCAGCCATTACAGCCTTACAGGAAACATCTCCTTGGAACGTATCTGGTTGGCAGGTGATCCCAACTCCCAATTTCCAATCTCATGGTGAGATCTAATCGTAGTTAGGGGTGTCAATTGGACTGGATTTGGTCCAATCCGGTCCAGTCCAATGCGAGTCCATTACAAATGGACTTGGTCTAATCAAGTCCAATGAATATTTTGGACTTGGTCTAATCAAATTCCTGTTAATTTAGATTGGTTTCAACTCAAATCTGGTCCACTGACAGCTATGTTCTTATCTTCTATCAATAGACTAGATATAAGCTCAATGCAATATTCCAGTATAAATTCATTAAGGACAGACCGGATCCAATCCAATATGTCATATTGGTTCGTCCAGTTCGTCCAAATTCAATATGTCTTATTGGTCCATCCAATCCGTCTAAATGGATTTTGATTTGGACAGAATTCAACCCAATACTGGTCCATTGACACCCCTAATTGTAGCAGATTATGATGCGTGTTGGAACGGGTTGCTTTTAAACCACAAGGGCAATATCAAAACCAAGCCCGTGACGATGGCATTACTTTTCTACGTTTGCAGTGCACACTACTGGGCTTTCTTTTCCCCCTTTTTTTGGACCTTCTTGTTTTGACTGGACAGTGGGCACCCCTTTATTGGGCCGGGCAGAGTCATAATCGAGACTTGGAGAGCATTCCATCTAAAAAAAGGGAGAATGACGGTTCAGTGCAGAGTCAAAATTCTTAGGCCCAAATTACAGTTGGGTAGGTGACAGCTCGGAATTGATGTTAATTCACGGGTGGGCATTGGTGTATAGAGTGGGGGTATTGGACATTTTGAAGTTTTATAGATCTACAGTGAAATTTAGAAATCTACAATGAACCTGTCTGTACTTTCCGGTAAAAAAAAATGACTATGGATTAGGCAAGTCTAATTTTTAATCGTACCAGATAATGCAAGTTATAGGTAAGTTGGGCTTGTCTTGGATTGGGCCTCTTGAAATCCAGCCGGATACAACACAAGTTATAGGTAAGTTGGGCTTGAGGCTTGGTGTCTTGTCTTCGTTAAGCATATGTTTGGTTTGAAGGAAAAGATAGGGAAAAGGAAAACGTAAGGAAACCTTTACAAGGTTAAGGTTTGTAAAAGTGCAGCAAAAAGCAAAATAAAAAGGTTTTCGAATAGACCCCCAACCTTGTAATTGCCTTAAACTTCATTGTTCAGATAGTTAACGATACAGACACACAGATGATGGCTGATGCCTTATTGCATTTTAAGCCATAAGCAATTATTTAAGGTTGTGTTTGTTTGGTTTGATAAATATCCCTCAACCTTCTGTTTCTTTCCTATTTGATACCAAACCAAATATAACCCAAATGGATGGATGGATGTTATACATATAGCATTGGATCTGAAGCCAAATCTAACGTAGCCCAGCCAAAGCTAATGAATTGGGATCTGTTCATCATAGAGTGCGTCTCATACTGACTTCACAGCCACATCCCACCACTCTGTATTAAGAACATCTTTACATGAATAATGAATACAAGTACAGGAGATGTTCTTGATGTATGGCCAGGACATGCTGTGAGGAGCGAATCTGGACTCAGCTAATAAACTAACCCCATTAAAGTTTGGGTTAAGAAATGAGCAATTCGGGTTGAGCTTGATTTTGGTCAAGCCTGATTTACTGGTTAGATCTTTAACTAGGTTCAGCTCAGCTCGGACCTAAACACAAAACCAAATCTAGGGCCCAATTTCCGTGCCTAGGTCTTTTATATATAATTATATTATATAAAATGTTATATAATACATATTATAAGTATCATATTATGATATTTATATATAAAATATAGCATAACATAACATAATATATATATATATGAACAAACCGAGCCTGACTTCGAGTATTAGGCCCAGGCCTAACTCGATCATAAAATTTACGGGCACGGTGTGGGCCCAGAGGACCGGGTAGGCCTGAAATGATCACCCATAACCAAATCTGATAAAAATTACACCCTAATACCATGTATTGCATTCACATATCTCCTTAGTCGTATGAATGGATAATTCTTAAATTTTCTTGAATATTTTGAAGAAATACAAACAAAACGCACATGGTTGGCTACAATTTGCACATGGAAAGAAAGTATTATTACGGAGAATCAACGCAAAGCCCTAACTTTGCCACCTCATATCTAAGTAGCTTCAAAACCAGTGTCCAGTGATATTAATTTCTCAGCTGTCTACATCACTGAAACCAGCAACCCAACCCATTGTAAATTGTAATTAAACCCGGAACCCGATCAGATGTCATGGTCACTGATGGTTGGAGCATTCATCCAGCTCGACAACGGTTTGAAAACATTGTTCATAAACATGCAGAGAATTCTAAACACTATTCCTTCCCTACGTCCTTTTCACAGTCAATCGCCCTCCTTTTACAGGATACATGCATGATGCATGGCGTCCAATCCTGCAAAGCCATTTACTAAACTCGGAAAATTGGTGGCTATTCGGATTGAGACACGCCACGTAACGAGATGGTGACGTGGTAAACATGTGGACCCCTTTCAGACCACTACGTAAGTTGCAATGTCGTCCACTCTGAGGCTCCCAGCTTCCCAAGTGGTTTTGCTCCCTTCATTTGGCCTCACATATCTATCTTTCTTGTGTATTGACTCCATGTATTTATGGAAATTGGTCCCTTAAACTGTTTGTCGATATCCTTTCACTTAATTGCCCGTATCTCTATCAACTGCACAGCAGCATACATACATCGAATTCTTTCACTGAAATCTGAGATAGAAAAATCAGAAAGAATGTCGATAATCAGTTTAAACACTTAAAATTGAAGTAATAAGAAATGATTTAAGCACTCATAATTCAATAATAGATATAACATAACGTTAAATGAAATGGACAAATGGGATTCATGTAACCTAATGCATATAATTGGAACCAGGTGATAACAATGACGATAATAATGTCCATTAAATTAATTCTAAGGCTTTACTTTAGCAAGTGATATATCAAAGATTATAAAAATTGGATAGAAACAGTTCTAATTTCCGAACTAATTATTAATAGGGACAAAATAACATACCCAGAACCATCCTGATTAATAATAGTCAGGTTTATATTTGTTTATTTAAATAATAACTTGAAATTTAAATTTTGATAATATAACTTTAAAAAATGATAGAAAAATGCTAAATTATTTATATATTAATAAATTAAATATTTTTTAATTAATAAAATAATCAATTCTAAATTTGAATTTATCAATTTAGGACAAACAAGAACCAAAATTGATCCATTAAGACAAAATCATGAAACCAGAATGGCTATAATTGAGTTGGACGATTCGGATCCACTGGGTAGAGCCGATCCATTGATATCCCTAATTGGGTCCCTTGTATATAATTTCTTTATGTTTCAAACACGTCTGCAAGTGGGTAGGAAATTTGTTGGGCCTTGTGCGATTCAAAAACCCATTAAATTGGAGCTTGTCGACTAAAAAAACGATCTGTCATCAAGAGATGGCCCACAACCACAAGTCCACACTCCACAACAACAGAATCAGCGTATGATTGATGATTTCAGTATCGGGGAAAGACGAGGAATTGGCGAGGGATTCACGAGGAATTACGTTGACTGTGACTGCGACAGTCAGTAGGAACGAAGCACAGACAGAAGGAACTAGGAAAGGTTTTATGAGATCCTGAACCAACCACGTCCGTAGTTAGTCGGGATTAAATGGGCCAGTGATGGACACGTGATAAGTCAGGCCCAATCATGAACCGGCCTGCAACGTTGAGGCCTGAGGGCCGCCCAACATGTCTTCCCTTCCCACGTCACTACCCAAGCCCACCACCTCACCTTACCACGTTTAATTCCTTTTGTCTTCCTGATGAGCAGAAATGGAATCCTCTCACGTTTCAGTGTTTAGAATCGTACAGAAAGAGTCCTCCTAATTACGACTTACGAGAGCTCTCACCATGCTCATGCTCTTCTGCTTCATTGTGGTACCATCTCTTGCTGTCTTGTGGGCCATCTCAGTACAACTTCAATGGATATGATTTGTTATCGTGGCTCCATTTGTTTTTGTTTGCACTACAAATCTGGTTTTGCATTAATTTGCATCTATATCTGACATGTAGAATAAGTTTGGGAGTGATTAAATAATTACTTATTTTTGTATGGAGACGGCGGGGCCACACTAATATCTGCTTATTTGCATTTGCTTGTCTGAAATAAGTGTTTTTTAACCAAACACTCATGAACACTTATTAAAGCACATACTTATTTGACAAATAAGCACTCTCAAACTCCACCATAAAGCTAGTATTTTTTGTCTCATTTTAACTTATTGGCAGTGCACATTTTGCATCCCTAAAACTGATACAAATTTTGCATCACCTTCTTTCTGAAGTGGAGAGCACATCATCTTGCTCCTTATCTCACTCTCAAACAAGGCTCAAAGTATCGGCCCATATCAACCGATACGTATCATTCTGGAACCTTTCTGATACGCTATTATAGTGGGTGTATCGGGGTCTGACCAGTTCAGGGGGTGGAGGAGCCCTAAACCGGCCCCCCTGAACTGGTTGTGAAAAAATAAAAAAAAATAAAAAAACACCTAAAAAAGCAATATCGATTCGCCCAATACGCCCCTATCGGCGTATCAGGCATATCGATATTTTGAACCTTGCTCTCAAACAAATAAATCTCCTTCATGCTCATTCATATAAGGTAAAGACCATATTATTTTACTTCCTAATTCACTTCTCACAAACAAAGTTCAAAGTATCAATGCCAATATATATCATTTCGGGACCCCTCCGATATGCCCCTACAATGAATGTATCGGGGGTCTGACCGGTTCAGGAGGCGGAGGAGCTCTAAACTAGCCCCCCTGAACCGGTTTTGAAAAAAAAAATAAAAAATATAAATATAATAAAAAAGTATCGATTTGCCCGATACACCACAACCGAGCCTATATATACACAAGAAAGCAACAAATCATATCACGGCCCACATCAACCATCTATATCTATCTATATATATACGTGTTGATGGATTGATCTTGCCAGCAAGTTGGACAAATGCTTCCTCCAACAACACTTGAGCTTCGGATGGTTTGTGCATTTGTTTTGTCTCTATCTTGATGCTGGCTTTGCAATCCTGAAGGAAAGGTCTAGAATTGAAGCAAACCAAGTGGACAAGGCAAGACCCACAAATACGGGTGCAAATTGGGAAGGCTTGGATTGGGCTTTTGTCATAATTTAAATGGATCTGGCTTCCAAGACCCGAATCCAAAGCAGTGTAAAACTAGTAGCTCAAGCCAACCCGAATTGCATGCCTACTCACAAAAGACCCCTCATAAGCAAGGTTCAAAGTATCGATACGATATGTATATCGGCAATATCATATCGGTACTTAGAAACGGTCAAAACTCTATTTTTTTTAGTTTTTTTTATTTTGATTTTTTGGAAAACTAAAAATCTGTTTTTTATTATTAAAAAAAGTTGGAGTTCCAAAACACCTGGAAACAGACATTTCGGAGCATATCTTTTTCAAAAGATACGATACAATACGCCCGATACGGGGCACAGGGCATATCGTATCGATACTTTAAACCATGCTCATAAGCCTACTTCATCAATCTCTTACAGGGCTGTAAATATATCATATCTGGATTGGATCCATCTGCATCTGATTACAAAACTTCTAGTTCCAAATTTAATCTACAACCATTGTATTGTGTTTAATATTTAACATATAAATATTAAATATTAAAATTATCAATTATAAACTTTATATAATTATACATAATATATATAACTACACCACATATATACATAAAATAATAATTTTTTATCAGACTCGGATTTTAATCAAATCAAATGAGATTAAATCCGCATCCAATATATATTGGTATATTAGCTGGTTCATTCCAACATAGCTGGGGATTCAAATCTCACTGCCACTGGATTTGGGGGGAGGGGGTTAATTGCAGTGCCATGCAACTAGAGCCCTTAGGGGGATTTGAGCATATCACCAAATATTAAAAAAGGTCTAAGATAATTAGATTCAGAATCGAATCGAATATCAAACTTTCGGAATCCATTGACAACCCTTTCTCTCACTACTCATTAGTGATTGTCTATTACTCTACCATCCTTCAAAGTCCAAACTGGAAGTGTACAGGTTGAGAAAGCAAGCTCAGTTCGAGGGGTCCGGGATGAATCTGAGTAGAGCAAGCAAAATGCATGTGTGTCTCAAAGTTAATATATAAAACTAAGAAGCCTGTAAGAGATGAAACACATAAAACCAACTCTTGTATGTATTTATCTATCAATCTGGAAGCTTGTGAGAAAAATCATAACCTACCCACATAAAACTAATACCACATATGGGAAGGCAAAAGTTTGGATATGTGGCAACATGATTTGCAAATGGTCTGAAGCCTTTAAGGATGGGTCCTTCCATTAAGGGCTTTATGTTGCACTTAATGTAAAAAAAAGTAGTTTAACCAAAGTTGTGTCTATACAATTATATACCCTGATGTTATTTATTTAGAATTGTAGTGTGATGGGATTATATTTGTTGCCTTCAAATGTAAAAATAATTATATTATTTGTGAAGAGTACAAATTGAAAATAATTTAATGAAGCTTGTATATATTGAAATTTTAAAAAATACTTTAATGGCGTTTGAGAAACATTTAAGCGTCTATTTGGCATCCATTGTTTCAGAAAACGGTGATGCATCAGCGCTACGTCGGAAAAAATGATACTCTAAGAACTGATTATTTGTTTGGAATCGTTTTTCTATAAAAAATGATGCACCAAGCCACACCTTGAAAATCGATATGGCATGGTTTAGAGTAATGCCGAATTTGACATTTTCTCAGATTGCAGCTCATTGCTGCCAATGAAGACGTGATGTGGTAATGATGTGAACTTTCTATAATGGGTACTAGTGGTATCAAACAGAAAGTGTTACTGTTGCTCCAAGAAACGTACTACCTGACAGCAATGTTTCCAAAAAAAAAAAAGACACACTTCCAATTCACACATCAGAAAACAGTATTGTATCTGCAACTTCTATGCCAAACATATAATTAAAATATGAAATTATTTTGATTCAGTTGTAAGGGTTCATATATGCCAAACATATATCATTAATGATAATAGAAATTATTTTTTGATAAATAAATGATAATAGAAATTGAAGTAAGGTTATCTTAAGAGCTCAAATAAACGAATCCATTTATAATTTTCAATATCATTTCAATTTTGCTTTCTGGTGGACAGTGAACAGTAAAACCTGACCTTGTGCCTGCCACAATTTTCATTTTCATCATACATCGATTCAATTATTGCTAGCTGTTGAATTTTAAGATGAATAAATGAGAGACATTATTCCAAGTTTCTGAACTCACATTATGGGCGAAGGACAAAAGTTCACATGGGTCAGGGCCCAATTACCTCCTCAACCCGAATTATAGAATACAACGATATTGCAAGTTGTAATTTTCCAACCCGTGCCTGACCTAATATGTAAAAACGTAGCTGCGTCCATCAGCCTCCTTTGGTTCATGGAATAAGGGTCTGAAATCAGATTCCGAATGGTCTATTCTGATTTTAACTGTTTAGTTGGGTAGAATTAGAATCTCATTCCGTTTTTATTGGAATGGTATTCCTTCAAATCATTCCGTGCTTCACCCTTGGGAATAAAATCCCATTCCTGTTGTTTTTAATTTCCATTCTCATTCCTGTTTAAACCAAACAGATTATGGGAATGGATCATTTCGATTTCGATTCTAAAGGATTTCGATTCCAATTCTAACTGTAAGGATCCGTTTGGTTCGTAGTCAGAATCGGAATCGGAATGGTTCGTTCCCATAATCTGTTTGGTTCAGACAGAATTGGGAATGGGAATGGGAATTAAAATCAGCAGGAATGGAATTCCATTCCCAAGGGAGGGGTAAAGAATGGTCATTCTCTCAATGGGAGAATGGCATTCCAGCAGAAATAGAAATAGGAAGGGAATTCCAATTTTACCCAACCAAACAGTTGGAATCGGAATAACCCATTCTAATTCCGATTCCAAACCCCTATTCCTACAAACCAAACAGACCCTTAAACTTTTAGGTTGAACGATGTATATACGAGAGATTGTTTATAGAAACATCAAACTAACATTTCAGGTATTAACAATAATGGTACCAAACACTGAATTTTACCTCTGTACTGCAACGGAGAGCCAACAATGTAGCTGTTTTTCCCTAATGTGGGCCATTTTATTGATATTTTGATCTACACAATTATATTCTTACCAGGAATTTGGGACCAACGAAAGTGGAATCCGGATTTTGTCCCTGCAAAAATGTCCTCACAACACTTTACAGCATGTATTGGCAACATCTTCCATAAACAAAAATATAGGGAGATGGTTCCAATGCAGAGTTGTGAAAACTGTGTGAAGACCATTTTTGTGTCATGAAAATGTGACACAACAAAGGGGTACTTGTGTGGACAAATGGTAATAGCCAAAAGGGTCCGGGCGCTTTAACCAATTGGTTGTTGTTACTTGCCAGGTGGCATCAATGCCAATACTTGGTGGGTTCCACAGACACGAGCTGGACCCCTTACTAAGACAAAATGATTACTAAAGTAAATCCAGTTACCAGAAAATATCCCCCTTACTAGGACCCTTTTTTATCCCAGTTGGTCCCAAACTCCCAATGCCCCATTATTATAAGATCAAAGATTTGACACCTACATGCTTGCTTGCAACGCTGATTAGTCCCTCTCACCATTTGTATGCCAAGGGGAGTAAATGTAGGTACAGCGTACAGAATTGTGCCTTTCTTTGTGTCTTTTCCTTGACCAGAGACAAATCTGGAGGAGGCAAAAGGTGATAGAATGTGCAGTTGCACGGTTGGTAATTGTGTACAATAGCTAGCTGTCAATGGTCGGATCTGGGTCGGGAAAGTGTGGATCAATCCAGAACCGTTTATCGGTTTTATATGATAGAATCAGAACCGAACCAATTATAAATCGGGATAAACCGGTTAGACCAATTTCTGATTGACATATATAATTACCTATGATAAAAACAATTTACAACTTCATTTTTATAAGAGTCTTGTGCTATGCATAGGCTTTGTTAAAAGATCACCATTTTTTACCAAGAGTTATTACAGGTTTCCTAATAAAAAATAAACCAAATCGGTTGAGTATCCCGTGTTTTATTTTTTATTTTTTTAAATAAAAAATACAAAGTTCTAAAGGGTATCGAAGCAAGAGAGAGTAGGTTGACATGGACAGCTGCATTTTAGAATGAGTAAATTGTTTATACGTTGATAAAACAAGTGTTTTTAGGGCTTTCAGAACAGCAAAAACCGGTTCTGGCCCAATTATTAATCATTGGGGACAAAACCATAAAACCAGAACCAACATAATTGGTTCTGTCGGATAGACCCGACCCATTGACGGCTCCAGTTTGTGAATGTGTGAGTATAAAGAGGATTCATGTTTGTCAAATCAGTTGGTTCTTCATCCGAATGATGATGTGTCCTAATGTGGATCTCTTCTTCTCTGTTTTCCTCTTTCCCAAATTGGTCCCTCTCTCTCACTAATACTGTGGGCTGACTGTCAACTTTTGAGACAATATAATAATCAAGAAACCAAACCATTTAAAAGAAAAAGGAACCCCCAACCAGCCTCCTTCCATGAAATATCTCAAGAAGATATTTGAACATAGAAATTGAGCAGAAACTTTTGGGGACCAGCCTAATTCTTTAACATGGCCATGTCTCACAGTTTGGATAAGGAACTAATCGTTCTTTCTGTTCTTTCTTCCCCTGCTTTCCTGTGGTTTAAACCTCTGTATCCTCTCAGAACTTCATTCAGAATATTCACTAATTAATCACCACTCAGGAGAGATGATGTTGCAACCATCCGAACAATTGGGGGGTAGGGGGTTGGCCTTTCATTCTCCTCTCCATTTGTGCCATTCCATACTGTTACATCAGGATTCAGATACTATTAAAGGGTAACAATTATTGAGAGGACCCGGCAACCCGACCCAGTCACTCACATTGATTTTCCAACAAATCAGGTCTGGGTCAGTGTTTTGTTCCTTTTTTATATTCACATTTCCCCCTCAACCAACCCAATTCAATTTCACATGGACCCATTTACTTAAAATAAAGTATTCATGGTTTAAAATGTTTTTATTGAGCCATTACCTTGATAACCCTAACTTCTTCACTCAACAGAGTCCTATCCCAACTGTATTAGGCTGGCTACAGGAAACCCATTTCATCACTCTATCAAGGATTTTGATAGCCTTATCCCAATTCCCAACTCAGTAACAAATTTCTTCTCAATCAATGTACTTTTATTACATTCATTCATGACCTCGAGGTCCTCAGCAATATTTTAATTCAAGCAAACTTTAGGAGATTATGTGCTAATGCATATCCAAAGTATACTGGATATGCTAAAAGAAAGAAAGAGGGCATTTCCGTATGTGTAGTGCACATTATATCTTATATTAAGTGGAGATTAAAGGTGTATGATGAAGTAAGTAAAGGTGCCATGACATGGTCCTTATCAATTTAATACTTGAGTGCTTTTAGCAAGTGCGTATCAGATAAGTGATAATCAACTAAGCTTCACTTAGGGATGATTTAACTACACCTTTATATGCATTTTGATTTAATGAAGAGTCTCTCACATGGGAAAGTTGATTATCACTTATTTTGATGTCAGATCAGAATCTAATATAATTAATCAACACCCATGCCCCACCTTGCATTGACATTGATCAGGAGCTGGTTAAAAGGCATCTATCCCTGATGTCTTCTGGTAGCAGAGACTTCACCTGTCCTTCAATACAATATGGAACCTTGTATGATATTTTTATATTGGAGGGGTTGATATTTGGAATCAGCCTAATTAAGAAAACCCATATTGATCAACATTCTCTGATTCAGATCAGACTTCAGAGAAGATTGATGATGAAGAACAATCCCAATTCATCAACTCTTGCCTCTATATTGATCATGACTCTCATGTATATCTTCTCTGAAAAGCGTTCTTCTCTTTAAACATCAAAAGTATTAAGAGGGAACCCACAAATCCCTATTTATATTATACTAAAAGTGGTTGTCAGTTCATCTCGTTGGCCCACTATGAATTTAATGTAGATATCCTTCCAAAATCCACTGCCAAAGAAAGATAATCTATTCCAGTGTTACAACAGTGGAATAGTGAATGGATCTCCCAGTACGAGCTTCCATGGACCAATTAATCCCCAGTAGCCCAAAACATGAAAACAATATAATTCACGTTTAAATTAATTGAGCCAATGTGTATATTAATCAGGTTGATGAGTTGATCTGTTACGTGTATGGAGTTGCAGGTGGGTTATTGTGTTTGAACCAGTTATATATATATATATATATATATAGATTTTGCATGCATGAATAGTTGAGGTTATCCCTATTCCATGCTGGGTGGGGACTTCCACTTCTTAAACGTGAAAGACTGTGTTTGAATCAGAGACTACCTTGGAGGATTTTGATCAAAAAAACTGTTGGCTCTCTTTCCCTCCCAACCTCAGCTGTATCCCTCCTTCCTTCTTTCACTTCAGAAGTGGACATATTTTATAACATCCACTGTTTAGTATCATCTATTGATCTTTTCCTTTTTGATGGTCCATCCATTAATTAAAACTTAGCACAGGAATATCTGCTAGCGTTAGCATGGAATTCTGCGCCCGCAATCTCTCTCTCTCTCCATTTTGAACGTGGCCCGCCCCAAACTAGCCCTTTGGCTAATGGTACAATTGGGTCGACGATGTATAGCCTAAAATATCTAAATGAAGCTGAAATCTACCATTGTAAACTGTAAATTAAGTGTTCCAAATTCCACTTTCCACAGAAGTAGCTAGATGAAGTGCTTTGCCCAAATGAAGCCCCTACAGAGAATCTCAACCTGAGAAGCTAGCTTAGAATTCTCGATTCTACAGAGAACCAGAGAGAGAGAGAGAGAGAGAATAGTTTTCCTTTCCTTCTTTTCTGTTCAAATATAGACTCTGGTTTTTGTGCTTCACGGTCTCTCCGATCATTGGGTTGGTTGCATGTTCGTACAATTTCGTATAAAAGCGCAACGGTATATTTTTTTACTGCTTAATGAACGAAGATGACAAGGAAACAGAGAGACAAAGACGTAACAATCAGACACGCGCACAAGCATCATACCCATACATTCATACTTTCAGCCATTCATCCATCACTTCAACCATTCTGATTCTGATGGTTCCTTTACCACACTCTCTCACCTATATATATAACCCAACCCCGCTTCACTTTTTCCCACACCACGTTCCTCTCTAGATCTCTCTTTCTCTCTCACGCTCTACGGCTCTAGCTCTCTAAAACTCTCTCTCTCTCTCTCTCTCTCGCTCGCTCGCTCTCTCTCTCTCGGCTCTCGCTCTCTCGACGTAAAGATAAACATGAAGACTATGACGGGGAAGCTCTTCAGTGCCTGCCTCAGAAGATGGAGAAAGATGGGCAGTAGAGTGTTTCCCTCTGCGACCTGCAACTACTGTTGTCAATGGGCTCTGTGGTCATCATGTTTGAATGATCAAGAGGAGAGATCCATCCCTAAAGATGTTCCAAAGGGTCACTTGGTAGTCTATGTGGGCGAAGAGTGTAAGAGGTTTGTGATTAAGGTGACCTTGCTCAAGCATCCCCTCTTCAAAGCATTGCTGGATCAAGCTCGGGACGAGTACGACTTCATTGCCGACTCCAAGCTCTGCATCCCCTGTGATGAAAGCATGTTTCTGGACGTCGTTCGCTGTGCCAAGTCTCCATCTGAGACTTGCTGCATTCCTTGTTTTCTCAGTTGATCGATCATATCCGATATCTCTTCAGCAAATTTGAACACAGAGAGAATCATCCATTTTTTTCCTTCAATTTTTTCCATGGACACCTCGAGGTCAAAACTGAACATAGGAGAGGAGACTCATGAGTCATGACATCTAGTTAAGTTCAGGGTGTAGCGAGTGATAATTAAGTAATTACTTATATAATCTCTGTATTTTGTACAGATTGTAATAAGATCTCATATAGGATCCTCCTGCCGCAGCTTCTAAATCTATTTGATCACTTCACTTTTTTTATATTATTAATTATACATAGCTGCCCATTTGATTCTTCTCGATCGATCTGAATTTTTCTAATGGCTTATGTTCATGGGTAGCCTTGGGATTCACTTTCTCCATCAGAAAAAGCAATCAGACAGACAATAGTTTGTGTGTCTAACATGGAAGAAATTAGGAGGAGATATCAGACCTATATGAGACCTGCAGGAGCAGCATTCAGAAGATTACCGATTCACGAAATCAATTATACATCTATGGTGCAATTACGAGATAATTAAGGATTAATATTACATTTCACTTCTGCAACAAATTTAGTTACAGTGTGAAAAAAATATATAAGGAGCTAGCGAATTGAGGCTGTTATGGTGATGAACTCATCCAAGTACTGAACTCCTCTCTTGCTCTCCTGCATTTAATTAAAGGTTAGCCCTGAAACGCTAGCCCAGAGCCAGTTAAAACATGCATGCAATCCAACGTTTCTGGTTTAATTACAAGCATCTATTATCTGCTTCAGTTAGATGCACCAAAAACACAGGCGTCTGTTTAGTATTTGTTGTTTAATAAATTAGGTGCACTGGCAAGAAACCAGAAACAGAAATTCATCCAGAGTTCCCAGCAGACAGTTCTTGAGGGGAATTTGTACGCACAAGTATCTTGTATTGCTTTATTCCTTAAATATATAAGGAAAAGTCAAAACAATATATGACCAAATTAAAGCCTTATTTCCTATAACTATTAGCTACTTCAAATCGATTCCTGTATCCATGGTCAAATTGCGTTGAGTCCTAGAAAATCATTTTCGGTATAGCTAGACTCAATTGTATAGACCCTTCAATCTCTGTAACTCATCAATTCTTTTGATCAGTGGTGTCTAGATATACTTTTTGACTGCTCATTAGTCAATATGACCCTTAGGTGATATGGGCACATCCCAGTTTTTATATATAACTATACACAAGGCATGCTCCTAGCTAGTAAAAATGACTAGTAAAAAAACAAAAAAAAAAAGTACATAATTTGGACGTACAAGATTATTAATGGAATTGATCAGAGCTTCACCTCTCAATATATACCACCCCATTAATGAGGTGTCACATGGCCCCATGGAAATGGGCAACCTGAAACCAACTGTTAAAGACTATAGAGAAGCAAGCAAAAAGAAAGAAAAAGAATATAAACTAAAATCTGCTCTAAAATACCCACTACCAGTTGGGTTATCATCTTGAAACTGATTGTTCAAAGACTGAAACGTTCTTTTCTTTTTCAGGAGAGCGGTTTGGTTAAGGCTAATGGGTTGGATTCTGAGTTGGCTTCTAAAACCCTAAGAGATGAGATTGTCAACTTGTTGACCAGAGAGGCAAGGTAGAAAACTAAACCAGGTCCCTCCTCACCATGCACAGAGAGCCGAGCTGGGATCTGCTGTGAACATTGGGACAGCTGTTTGGCGTAAAGAACCAACTACTGTAGTCTGTAGCCAAAACATGATATTACTTAATTTCATTTTTACTGGTTTTAACTTTAGACTTTAAATGGCGCCTCAAAGCACAGAAATGTCCAAATCTGAAATTTATGATGATAGCAACGGAGCACATGACCAAGGAGAGATGTACATCCCCTCCTGAGCAAAAGCCAGGAGACCCAAGTAGTCGTCTCTCTTGATGAGAACCAACTCCATTGGATCTTCACAACTTTACTACACCAATCGATCACAACTGCACCACTTTAGCTTGTTGTTCTGACCAGTGACCACATCCATCGCCATAGACCCACAAGCCTAGGCTAGGCTTTATGGCTTCCACTGTCTCCATCTGAGGAGAAAGAGTGTCGCGCTCGCTCTCAAACTATATATATAAATTTGGACCCTCACCAAATTGTTCTCTTCTCTCTTCTTCTCGCTACCATGAACCCAGCTTCCAAGTTCAAACTTCACCACCTTGGATCACCCATCTCCCCTGTGGAGAGTTAAGTGGCCACGTAGAGGCGTACAGCAGAAAGTGATATCATCATTTTCCTTCTTGAAGCACTCTTTCATGTTCATTCTCTCGTACATTTTTTCTTTGGGAGAAGTACCAATCAGCCCAGATCAGAATTTTATAGCCTCATATAGTACAGTACAGAGGGAATGCATCCTAACCGTGAATTGATGTCAAATTCACAGGCAGGATGTGGTTTATAGGGGGGAGAGGGCTAATTGTAGGGGGGGCTGAAATTCAGAATTCTGCATCGTATGTTTCCGTACTTTTTCCTTTTCTCTTTCTGTATGTCGGCTGTGTTTTGCTAAACGTTGAATATGTTGTACTTGCACAGCAGTTATTTCAGAAAAATAATAATAATCCTTTTTTATTTCATTACCATTAAAATATTAAGGAAAACAAAATATTTTATAGGGAAATTTAGAGTTCAGTCGAGTCCACCCTAGGTTTTTGGGTTTTATTTCCAACTGTACTAAAATTTATGGGGTGGACTGAACAATATTAAGCTGCGTTTGTCATAATTTCAGATAATTAATTATGATGAATTTTATGATTCTAAGTTTGAATGTAGGAAAATGGCCGGAGGAACTAATTCCATTCTCAGGCTCAGAATTTATTCCAACTTCCCAAAAATCAATACATTGGAAATAGAAGTATTAGTTTGAAAAAAAGAATCATTTTTAGCTCCAAATTCTCTCTTATATGATTCTTCTGAGCAGAATTTTAACCAAAGATAGCCGATCATTTTACCCAGCTACTATAAAGGATGAAATCATGAGCTTCACCTTTTAAAATTGTACTGTATATTACGTCTCTTCAAATCACTCTCATCCAGTAAAATTTTTTTGTTCATAGAAATCTCTTTTATTAGTCTGTATTATCTATGATAAAACCATTGTAGTATATATCAGAATGGTACAAAGGATAAAAATGATAGAACCACTCACCAATCCCTTTCTCTCTTCGCACCAAAGCTCTTATTTTTACTAGTCTCTATAGGCCTCATTCTTTAAATAAAATAATTCTTTTAGCAAAATAAACAGAATCTTCAATTCATTCATTTTTTATCAATATATATATTGGCGTTCATGTACTATATCCATATGGTTTTTACAAGCAAAATGTATCAAGTTATGAGCCATTATATACATTATTATACATCCTGCTTATAAATGTAATATTTACAACACAAAAAGTTTTTCACATACATCCCTTAGTTGATCATCCATAAGTAGCTTAATTAAGATGCCATAGTTAACAAAGATTTTGCAGAAAATATGCATTCTGAACTGAACCTAATTCATGAGAATGATGAGGACCATTTATCACGGCCTGTAGCTCAGCATCTTCTGGTCCAATGGTTCTGCTTCTTCTACCTGTACTTGCAAGTATTATTTGACAATTCCTTGTTAACTGGTAGTGACCCATTTGACCGATGTTGTTTAAAAATGTATTTTTAAGGGAAAAAATAAATGAAGAATGGCATTGATTCACCAAATTAAAGTTCTTTTATATTTTTAGTTCTTTACATATAAAATAATAGAAAATATAATTTTCTTTACCTTTTAAGTTATTGAGTTTCAAACTTATTCCTTTTTATATAGTTTATATATTATAAGTACATAAATCAATAGTTTAACATGAGAACCAACTGATGGTGGCTCAGTTGATAGGTTCTCTTGCAGTGACCCATGCAATGTACAAGATGATGTTTAAAAATTTACTTTTTAAGGAAAAAAATGAAGTAACAGTTATTTACCAATTTTTTTTATATATTTCTATTTTTTATATATAGAATAGTAGAAAAAAATAATTTATTCTTTTTTAATTATTGAGCTTCAAACTTTCCTTTTTCATATAGATTATATATTATGAGAATCACATAAACCAACTAATGGTGGCTTAGTTTATACGTTATCTAGCTAGTTGTATCAAATACCTAAGTTGGGGGATGAGCTACCCCCTCCCCCAATTGTATAGCCCTAATATAAGGCCAAAAAATGTGCTTAGCATGAAATTAATAACCAAGTTAGAAAATAATTTCAAAATTGAACTGATGAAGATAACCAAAGACTCACATTAAGTTCTTCCTTGCTACATTTTATTATTGACCTAGAAGAATCTATGGAATAAATCTACATTAAGTTAAATTAATAAAGATAGAGGGAAAAGCCTGATAACCCAAGGAAAGGAGCGATGATTTCTTTAAATTTGTTCACCGCATGTAATGGTGGGCAAATTTGGGTCCAAGCTAAGATTCATATTTAGATTAACCCTTAACCTGACCTAACCCATCTAATTTACACCCCTACTTAAAAAGCCAAAAGGGATTAAGAGATATTTAAGAGGAAATAGGGATTTAATGGGGAGTGGCATAATTCAAAGTATCGATAGGGGCGTATCGGTACTAAAAACTCACCGCTCAATGTTTTTTTTTTTAAACTTGATTTCAGGAGCTGATTTTTAAGTGTTTTTTATTGAAATAAATGGGGGTCTCGAAACACCTATAAATAGGTGTATCGAGACCAAAAGATAAGATACGATACGCCCGATACGGGGCGTATCGTATCAATACTTTGAACCTTGGGGAGCGGAGATGTTACAAACATTGACTATTAAGGTCAGAGAGAGAGAGAGAGAGAGATTTAAGAATTGTCTTATTATAGAGTAAATATGGATTTTATAAGAGACAATGAAGACCCATAAAGTTTTAATTTTAAATTGTAGCTCCTTACATATAAAATAATACAAAAAATAATTTTTGACTACCCCTTGTTATAGTTCTACAAAACCAAAAAAATGCTTAGCATGAGATCAATAACCAAGTTAGAAAACAATTACAAAATTGAACTAATGAAGATAACCAAAGGCCCATGTTAAGTGCTTTCTTACCACATTTTATTGTTGAACTAAAAGAATCCATAAAACAAATATACACTAAATTGATAAAAAATAGAGAAAAACCTAATAACCACTGAAAAGGAGAAATGGTTTCTTTATACTATTTATATAAGAAGAAAATTGGTTCACCCCATGTCTTGGTGAGTAAATTTGGGTTTTGACATTAGTTTGGGTCAAAACTAAGGTTCATATTTAGGTTGACCCTTAATTTAACCCAATCCATCTAATTAACACCCCCTACTTTGTTAGAGACAAAAGGGATTAAAGAGATTTAAAAGAAAAAAGGAATTTAATGGAGGAGGGGAGATGTTACAAGCATTGACTATTAAGGTGAGAGGAGAGAAAGGGAGTGTGTGTGTGAGAGAGAGAGAGAAAGAGAGAGAGAGAGAGAGAGATAGTCTTATTAATGAGTAAATATGGATTTTATGAGATACAATGAAGACCCATGAGGGTTTTAATTTTATCTTGAGTAGGAGAAGGCACTTGTGAGCTTTGTGGTGAGAAGACCACTCACCTCCCCTAAAAAAATAAAAAATAAAAAAATAAAAAAAAACTTATAAAGAAGGATTCAAACCCAAATAACCTTTCATGTTAATAGTTTCAAAAGGCAAAAATTCCCATGTTTTTATTTTTTTGTCTCATAGAAAGTTGAGAAATGTTGGGTTTGGATAGAAAGAAAACTAGAAAAGCACAAGAGAGAAATAGATGCGGGCTAAGGGGTTGGTAACTATCTATCTTCACCATGTGCCATTTCAAGACGTACACCCTCCATCAAATGTCCTTCTGCGCTGAGACTGTTGCCATTTTCCTATCGCTGTTACTATCGAGCACTGTTCTACTTGTTTTTGAAGCAACAGATGATGTCATGTGATGTTACTCAGTGTTGCACAATCATATTTTCAGTTTAATTCATAAGCATGCACCCTTTTGTCTTAGATCAATTCGTAAAAGCATGTCTCCCTCCTTGAGATATTCCACTTCAATAGATGACCCAATGGTAAACCTCACCTTTGCTGAACAAGCAGTAGAGCCTGCTGCATCTGGGAAGAAAAAGCTAAAGCTTCTGACGAAGCTCGTGATCATCGCCATCAACAACCTGTACCATTGAGGAGGGCGTCATAAGCTTCGGGTAACAGCAATATCTATAATTGGTTGATGTGTTTTAGTGGACTAAGATGAACCAGAGGCCCTTTGGATATGCAACCCAATTACCAGGGAGACTTGGCCCTTCCAACAGTGTTTCGATTAGTTCCATCTATCAAAGAAACAATAATGATCTAGATGATAGGAATTTCAACTAGCTCAGCTATCTGGAACAAGAAAGAGATATTGAAGTGAAGGGTCGACGGCTGATGATCCTTAGGTTTCAAATTTCATTTATGACTATAGCTTTAAAGTACATTGGCCATAATTGATCCGAGCCTTTAAGAGGGAAAAGATGCACTAATTATAAATTGAAAAGGAAAATGGTATACAAAATGACACGAGAACAATAACTATATGTTCTTTTCTAAAGAAAACATGGGATCAATTATTATACAAGCTGATCATATTTGATTCTACATAACATATTTAGTTCTCTATTGAGCTAATAATAGGGGTGTTCATTGTATGGTCCAAAGCACAAAACCAAACCAACCCAACCTAATTTGTGGTTTGGTTCAATCTGTACTTAAAGGCAGTTTGGTTCTATTTGACATTTTCCTAAATTGTGGTTTATAGTTTCAGTTTGGTTTATTGGATATTATAAACCAAACCAAACAGTAAACTCTAAACCACAACAATACATATAATATTATATATAAAAAATAAAATTTTTAAATGTTAACTTTTAGGGGTGTTATTGTTTAGGTTTTCTAATTGGATTAAAACCAATAGAATCATAAAATGGCCCAAAGTCTCTAAACCGTATTAGAAACCACACCAAACCATAATAAAACGGTTTGGTCTGGCTTGGCTTCCATACCAATACAGTTTGGTTTGGTATGGTTTGGTTTCCATACCAATACAGTTTGGTTTGGTCTAGGAATTTCTCATACCATAAACAGTTTGGTTGGACCTTGGTTTGGTATATATATATATATATATATATATATATATATATATATATATATTTATTAATTTGGTTGGTCTGCAATCTTCTGAACTGGACCATGAACACCCCTAGCCAATAATAGCATCTGAACACAGCCAAGAAATCATTGAACTGGGGTTCTCTATGTGCCTATATCTTCTTACAACTAAGAATGACTTCTTTCATTGGTAGTTTTCTATGACATACAATTGATGGCCTCTACTACAGCAATCTCTCCTAAGATTTCAAGCAACCCATACAATATCGCCCCAAACTGATAAAATCTTTGCATCTTTTTGGTGTCGGTCGGGATTATGACTTACGTAACTTCAAGGAAGAGTGAGGCATAAGAAGGGCTAAACCGTATTGTTTTCTGCATGGATAAGGGAGTATTGGATGTAATGCCAACTACCTAGTTGTCTAGTTGATGACTCCAAAGATTTCCTAACTTTAGGGTGYCCTTATCTTTGACCTAAGAAGCACTGACATCAAGTTTCTGTGCAATGGATATTAAYGAGGATAAATAGTTTATTTAATTCAATCCAAAATCCTGTTCATGGAGACAACACAATACCACATCCTCAACTTAAGTTTAACCTGCGTCTAGAACCTTACATACAACTTATTTTGTTTACTGATGGAGGATCTTTATCTGCAAATTCCTGTAGTTTGGAGCAATTTGTTTATCTAACTCTTTGTCTTGCCTAGGTGTAGTGGATGGTAAGGCTCAGAGTCAGGGCTCAGTAGAGGAGGCTGAACTGCAGGCAATATTCCAATGAGTCACTTTTGCACAGCAGATTGCAGTGGGACATATCCTCACCAGTTCTTCATGAAGGGAGGTCTTTGTTGGATGATTGATGACATCACCTTACAGAGGAGGGGAGGTATTAATCCATTTTGAAAAGAGGGGATGTTTCAGTATTTTTTACGTGAAATTTCAAATGAGGTTTCGGTCTTTTTCCTAAAATTGATCATTTAGATGCCTTCACAACACCACAGAATCCTATCAAAAAAAACTAGTAAAATATAATATAGTCAAACAAAATTGCAACGTACAGCAAAACTGTTCTTCATATGTAAAACCATACCGTTTATTTGCAATTGCAATTTCATTTACACTAGTACAAAATACAAATGCATGGGAATACAAATCAGAARATTGTAAATTCTGTTTCAGGTTTTACTTTGCTTTAAGATTTTATTTTACTATACACGTCAAAGAAACAAAACAAAGTGAAATTCAAAATAAAAATAAACCAGAATTTGCATTCAACTCATTTGCACTCCCATACCTTTGCACCCGTGCAAATGAAATTGCATTGAAAACAAGCTATAGAAAGTTTTATTCTAGTAAAGCTAACTAAAGCTAAAACCTATGGAGATAAACATCGGTTTATCTACCAAATGAATCCCTGACTTGACAAAGGAGCTAATATGTTTGTCTTGGTACTCTTATTTCTGCTTATGCACCTCAAATATCCAACTCACTTCCTGTTTTGGAAGGTGTGCTCCAGTGCCCCCATTGTCAGACCAGATCCCTCAAGTTCGTTCTCAAAATGATAAATGGCATTTCAATAAACTAGTTTCAACAATAGGGAAATCAAACCAAATATAAAAGATATCATCTTCCCCATATTCTAATTCAGCAGTTGCATGTCGTAGTAAAGTAGTAACTCAGATGCAGCTTTCAGTTAAAAAGAATCACACTAATGTCCAAGGAGATTTTGGACAGAAAGATTGAAACACCAATTTAAGAGCATGTTCTATTTATGTATCAATAGTGTGCACCAGCACAAGGCCACTCAGCTCTGTTGGATCGAGCTTTTCTCAAACTAAGTGATTTCCTTGGGGAAGAAAATCAGAACTCATAATTTGAAGAGATATTTAATTAGTTCTAAAACGTAATGTATGGACTAACACAAGTAGCTATTATATTATAAAACAGAAACAAGCATATATCAGGTCAACAAGCATCATTCAGTGGACCAACATGAGTAACTGATTCAAATATAACTAAAAATAATCAATAGTGAATCCTAGCTCATAGAAATGTCAATAACTTGAGGGAAAAATCAGGAAAAACCAAAACAGAAAATTAACCACACAAACATAAAAGGGTATGTAGAACATATAGACACCCAAGTGAAGTAATGAAAAGGTAACAAAAGAAATGGTAGCAGAACCCTATAGATTGATAGAATTATAAAATAAAGAGAAAAAAAAAAAAAGATAAGAACAAAAATCCTGCCTTTTACTCCACACACACATTCCTTTACTCCTACATTCCTTTAAATCACAATGGAAACAAAGATTGGATAAAGTTATAACCCTAGTTTAGAGGTATTGACTTGAATGCAACCCACATTATTAGATGGGGGAATAATGATTTTCATTTATGCGCATCATCAAAAAATTAAGGTGATCCAAAAATACATGGCAAGAACCAAGCAATGTCTCAGAAATACAAAAGGCAAAAGAAATAATCAAGGAGGACTGGGACTCAATAAAGCTCACATCTCTTCATCCCCTCCCTAGACAACATATCTGCTAGCAAATTGTTAGAATGCTCGAGTCAGGGGTATTTTGGTCATTTTGGTGTATCTTTGTGAAAGTGAAAGGTCTATTGTATCTGAGTTTAAGTTATGTGTCCCATCTTCTATGAGGGACAAAATTGTCTTTCWTGTAACTCTAAGTTTTATGAATAAAATTCAAGTGGGTCGACTAGGAGAGTGATTTTTCACATTCTCTCTTCTAGTCTGGCCGAATACTCTTCTTCTCTCCTTCTTGTTCTTCTTTCTCTTTTCTTTCTTCTTTCTTCTTCTCTACTTTGACCTAGAATCAACTAGGGTTTATTCACATGGTATCAGAGCAATAAGGTCTCGTGTTTTCTTGCTGCTGTCTTCTTCCTAGGTTCGCTGCCAGCTTCACAGGAGGTTTCACCGTCCTACAGCTGACCTGATTGAAGACTCGATAAAGGGCTGAAAAGGAGTTGCCGTTTTGAGGGCCTGGAGGTGAGAATGCCTCTGGCCGGTGCTGTGGTGGTCGTTGAAGTGGTATACTAGACCCTCTATTCAGTGTACGAAGAGGGCTGGACGTATACAAGTATGGACACTGTTGTCGTGTGTTCAGAAATGGACTGTGAATGCTAATTTTTTGTGCTTCAAAAGTTGGTTGTTGTGGTGTTGGGTGAAACTGATACACATATCAGTCATGTTGCTTTGTTTTCTTGCTCGCATGTTTGCTGAAAGAAGAGTAGTAGACTGCTGATGTCCACGACAGCAGTGGTGTGGTGATGGTTGTGTTGTGGTGGCTGACATATCTATGATTCTAAATGCTTAAAAGTGAACCCCTAGACCTTGTGTGTAATCAGTTCTGCAGTATGAAGAACAAGTGTTCGATGAAATGACTGAGTAATTTCAGCTGTGGTGTGTTGATGGTAAATGGTTCTGCAGTGTGCAGTCCAAGTGTTTGATGTGTTGACTGAATTATTTCAGCTTTAGAGTGTAGTGTGTAATGTGCAGTTGAAGAAGGTGGAGTTTGTGGTATCATAAGTGAGATAAGTCTTGTGAAGAGTGTGAGATTGTGGTGTATATTCAAAGGTGAAATAATTGAAATGGCTTCATCTGTAGATGGGAATGACAACAAAACCGGCATCATGCTTTCTCCAGATTATCTAAGTGTT
>NW_010729104.1:5521256-5551829 GCF_000365185.1 Nelumbo nucifera | reverse complement strand
ACTAAGTAATTACAATAACGCCATTGGCGGTCCCCCTTACAAAATACAAGTAAAGCCCACCCATGACACACATGTTGACACCATGAAGGCACACGGATGGCACTCGGATGGCTCACTGAAGGTGCTTGATGGTGCGGCGAAGGAGTCACTTGTGACAAGACGGCGATTTTGGTTGTTGTCGACAGGCTCTCTAAGTATGGACACTTCATTGCCCTATCCCATCCCTACACCGCAGCATCAGTAGCTGAAACCTTCATCAAAGAGGTGACAAGACTCCATGGTACTCCCAAATCAATCGTCTTAGATCGGGATCCAGCCTTCCTCAGTCAGTTCTGGAAGGATTATTTCCGTTTACAGGGGGCAATGCTTCATCAATCTACTAGCTATCACCCCCAATTCAACGGACAGACTGAAATGCTGAATAGATGTTTGGAAACTTACCTACGTTTTGTGGGTTACTGGTACAACACTACATTCCAGGTGGCAGCAGGCATGACACCATTCAAAGCTGTGTATGGAAGGGAACCACCCCACATTCTTCCATATGAAATAGGTTCAACCGCAGTAGCAGAAGTTGAAGCCCAGTTGCTGGCACGAGATGAGGTACTCAACCTCCTGAAGGAGAATTTGCACAAGGCCCAACAACTCATGAAGAGGCAGTATGACAAAAAACATCGGGCCGTCGACTTTCAGGTGGGGGACTATGTCTACCTCAAGCTGCAGCCCTATCGACAGTCATCAGTAGCAAAAAGGGCTTGGCATAAGCTCTCTCCTCGCTACTTTGGGCCGTTCAAGATAATTGAGAAGATAGGCAATGTTGCCTACCGATTGGACCTCCCCAAAACAGCTCGCCTTCACCCAGTTCTTCACATCTCCTTGCTTAAGAAGTCAGTGGGGGATATGACCAAAGTTAGCAACGGCCTACCAACATTTACAGAGGAAGGAGGTATTACCATCACACCCGCCAAGATATTGGATTACGTTGGGTCCATCGCGGGAAGAACATAGTGAAGGAAGCTTTAGTAACCTGGACTGGGCTTCCCCTCCATGACTCCATGTGGGAACCGTATTGGCAGCTAAAAAACCAGTTCCCAGAATTGGACCTTGAGGACAAGCCCTATTTTGAGGGAGGGGGAACTATTGGGAACCAAGATCCAGATCCAAACCTGAGGCCCAAACCTCCACTTACTCGCACCTACCTGAGGAAGAAGGCACGCAAGCAGTTTCAGCACCCAACTGCAGCAAGCAACACGTCAGCTGGTCCCTCTGCATGAATTCGTTAGAGCTCAGAGTCTGTTGTTAGAGCTCAGAGTTTGTTGAGATATTTTGTAACCGATATCATTATAAGAATGGGTTGGCCGAATGAATGAAGCATGCAAGATTGAATCCTCTCTCTCTCTCTCTCTCTCTCCTCTTTTCTCTTCATCTCTGCTTAGGAGGAAGGGTCTCCCTCGAAGAGACTCCTGAGGTGAGCAGCAACTCATCAAGCTCAATCAAGTTGGGCCTAACAATCCCCTCCCAGTTTAGACAGACCTTGGCATCAAAATCTGAGGAAAGTCTTGCAGCTTCAGGTAAGATTCCCAGAAAGGCCCAAAATATCTAGGGACTAGTTTGCTCTATGCACAGCAAGCCACTAAAACCTGTCTTTGAGGATGCAATTTGAGGAAGATCCAATTCCCCACTTGGTACTCCACATCTTTATGCCTGTGATCATAGGCTTTTTTCATTAAGCTGTTGAGCCTTAGTAAGTTTGCCTTGAGTTCCTTGAGGATGGAATCCCTCTTCAGTAGATGTTCTTCTAAGGTGGCCACTGATGTGGAGCCCCCTTCATATGGAATGATAGGGGGTGGATCCCACCCATAGTCCCATACAGGACCTTGAAGGGGGTCATACCTGCTGCTGCATGATAGGTGGTGTTGTACCACCATTCAGCCCAAGGCAACCACTTCATCCATGATTTAGAGAGGTCCCCCAACAAAGCATCTCAGATAAGTTTCTAGGCACCGGTTTACCACTTCAGTTTGCCCGGCAGTCCGTGGGTGGTAGCTGGTGGATTTCTTCAGTTTTGTGCCTTGTAGCCTAAAAAATTTCTTCAAAAATTTGCTCATAAATGCTGGGTCTCTATCTGAAACAATGAACTGGGGGTGCCATGGAGCTTGGAAACTTCCTTGATGAAGACCTCGGCGACCATAGAGGCATTGTAGGGGTGTGGAAAACCCACAAAATGGCCATACTTGGTGAATCAATCCACAATGACCAATATGACTAACTTCCCTTGTGATTTTGGAAGTCCAAATACGAAGTCCATAGAGATATCACTCCATACATGGTCCAGAAAGGGCAAGGGGTGTAACAATCCAGATGGGAGCTGAGTATCATACTTCTGTTGCTTGCAAATCGAGCAGTTAGATACAAACTCCTGCACCTTGGCCTTCATCCCCTTCCAGAAAACTGAGAAGCTAGCTTTTTGTAGGTGCATAGAACTCTAGAGTGGCCCCCTTTGATAGTGCTGTGATATTGCTCCAAAAGTATGGGGATGTGGGCCAAGTCATAGTTTTCAAGGCACCAAGGCGAGGCTAGGCAACAGGGGGGCGCCTAGTCACCTAGGTGGGTGCCTAGGTGTCTCCTAGGCGATGGATATTTTTAAGTAAAAACATGTATCCTAGGGTAGTTCCCTAGGTTCCATAATCATATTTCCTTAATAAATATCCATAATTTTCATAAGAAAAGTATAAACTTCATGTTAAAGTATAGAAAATCAACATATTCCAACATATTCATGAGAAGAAAAAGAAGCAAGAAAAGAAAATTTGAAAAAATATAGAGGTTGAACCCCTATTTCTGTTATAGGAAAACAAGAAAAAGAAAAGGTGGAAGAAGAAGAAGAAGAAGAAAAATTAGTATATAAAAACAAAAATTAGTAAAGAAAAAGAAGAAAATGTGTTGATTGGACAACATTTTATGTTCTTTCTTACTTATTGGTTCAGGTTTTGAAGTCTTTGAGGGTTCAATACAGCATTTAGCAATGTTTGTGTTGGTTAAACCCTAACAAATAAGAAAGTAGCAAAAAGAAATTACTCAATTAGTATATAAACACACAAAATGAATATTTTAGTTTAAAAATGACTATTTATAATTATAACCTCAAAAAATTAAGAATATAAAAGTTTGTTATAACACGCTATAGAAAACTGCTTGGCGATTAGGCGAGGCAAGACTCAAAGGGCGCCTTGTCGCCTAGGCGTCGCCTTGACAACTATGGGCCAAGTCATCAGGTATAACTAGCCACCCCTTGTAAAATAAGGTGGTCCCTTGGACCTTGTACCTTGGGGTGAACTCTGGCTATTCTGCCCACTTCTCTCAGATAGCTTGCAATTTTGGACTCTGGGCTGCCTCCTTCTGTAATTCAGCTGTGAAGGAATAAATGGGCTGGGATACGAGGATGGACCTGAGCTCTTCTTGGATAGGGTGTCTAACTGCTCTGTTTTGAGCTCCAGCCCAATATTCTATCTTGTAGTCAAACCCAAGTAGTTTTTTTTTTATCAATAACCCAAGTAGATAGATACCCATTCTGTGGTTCTATGGATAGAATCTGTTGCTCCATGAGATATCTCAGGCTCTAGTGGTCCGTACGAATGGTGAACTGCCGGCCCATCAAATAAGACCTCCATCTTAGGACTGAAAACTACTGTCATGAGATCCAATTCATATGCAGATTTTGATGAGGTTCAATCAAATAATACCTTGCTGAAAAAGGCTATGGGCCTCCCTTCTTGCATCAAAACGGCCCATATTCCACCATGAGAAGCATCGCTTTCAATCACAAATTCTTTACTGAAATCCAGTAATACCAGTTACCATAGAAGGGGGGGCAACACAGCCTCTTTTAATCATTCAAAGGCTTCCCAGACCATGGGACTCCAAGCAAAGGAATCTTTATTGAGCAGTTGTGTCAATGGGGTTGCTATCTAACCATAGTCTCGGATAAACCACCTATAGTACCCGGTCAATCCGAGAAACCCCCGCAATTCCTTCACTGTTTTGGGCCTGGGTCAGTTGGCCACACATGAAACCTTCTTTGGATCTACCATGGCCTTGTCGTCCTCCACTATGTGTGGACCCTGGTTTGACCAAAACTGCATTTGCTCCCCTTTGCAAAGAGCTTATTTTGTTTGAGAACTTCAAGAGTAGTTTGTAAATGTTGCATACATATTTACATATATACATAAATATATGTATATATATTTGCATAAATATATTTAAATATGTATAATTTTAGAGTGTGTTCATTGACCAACCTGAGCCCGGCCCGGGCCCAAGCCCAACCCGAGTGCATCAAATTACAGTGTGGGCTGGGCTCGGGTTGGGAAAATCAGGTTTGACCTCAGGCTCGGGCCTTAAGCCCAAGTTTTAGGGCCAGGCCTGGGTTGACCATAAACCCAGCCCAACCCGCCCAACTTCCACCCCTATCTCAGATCAAGCTTGGAGAATACCCAAACTTGTTGGAGCTCATCCATCAATTCATCAATCACTGGAATAGGGTAACAATCCTTTATGGTAATATTGTTTAGGGTAACAATCCTTTTTTACTAATAAAATTGGTAATGAGAATGGGCTATGACTGAGTTGTATGAAACCCTTATCCAAGAGATCCTAGACCAACTTCTAGATCTCTTGCTTCTGGTAGTGTGGATAGCGATAGGGTCGGAAATTGGTGGGCTCCCAAGTGCCAAGGGAATTCTGTGATTGTGGGCTCTTTGAGGTGGCAAGCTGCTGAGCTCACTGAAAACCACATCATATTGCTTTAAGAGGCTGTTTAATCTCTGCTAAAAGTCATCATGCCCATTCGGCCCAGTTGATTGTGACATAAATGGATCCCCATTACTAGCTCCAAGACACATGAAGGAAGGCAGGTCTGGGTCAGGCCCAATTCAGCTGATCATGGCCAAGTCCACCGGTTTGGGAGATCTGACATCATAGCCTTGTAGGTGGACCATAGTGTTCCCCAAATTGGAAATCCATGGTTAAACAGCTCCAGTCACATATCATGGGGCCTAGGCGTCTTAACCACTGGATCCCCACAACTATGTCTAACCCACTAAACACCAAGGGGTAAGTCTACTTTGAACCTGTAACTTTGCACCTTGAGGGTCAAGTCGGCACAAATACCATCACATGTCAACTGTTCTCCATTAGCCACCCAAACCAAAAATATTGTGGTGGGTAGAACTGTCAGCCCCAATTGTTTAACCAATGTGCACAAGATAAAATCCATGGTGCTGCCACTGTCAATTAATATGGACATGTGGCGGCCTGAAATAAATCCTAAGACCCTCATGGTCTGTAGTGAGAACATCCCGCTCAAGGCCTATAGTGAAATCTTTGGTTGAACCGGGCTTTGGCCCATTTCGGTACCTCCAGTGTCTAGAATTGGACCTAAATCTTCATTATCCTCATCAGGTCCATTGGTCTCAAGTAGGAAAGTCTGTTGGATCTTGATTTGTAGCCCGGCCCAAATTTTCCATCACAATTGTAGCAGAAACCCTTTTCTCTGTGGGCCTGCATTTCGGCCCGTCAGTTTTTTAAGGGGTACTACTGGCCCAGATGGCCTATTAGGACAGGGATTAGGTTTGCCCAGTATTCCCCTTTGTTCAGCGGTAGGGTTTAGTTATTTATACTAGGGGTTTTAAGTTTTAACGGCCTTCTTCGCTTGGTTCTTCTCTTCAAAAAACTGAGCTAACCCAATGGCGGTAGGATAGTACTCTTGTACCAAACATCCAACCAATGCCTTCTCAGGCCAGCCCTGGGCCCGAGTGGCCAATTTTTCAAACTCCGCCTAGTACTCTTGTGCAACCTTTGTTGCTTCAGTCNATCCAACCAATGCCTTCTCAGGCCAGCCCTGGGCCCGAGTGGCCAATTTTTCAAACTCCGCCTAGTACTCTTGTGCAACCTTTGTTGCTTCAGTCTGGTTAAACTCTCATCATARTCCACATACCCAGAARGTCCAAAGCGGATGCAAAGAGCATTAGTAAATTCAGCCCAGGTCATCCGAGGGTGAGAATGGCAGTACCATTGGTACCATAGGATGGCTTCTCCATCCAAATGGATGACAGCTATCGAAAATCAATCAAGTTCAGGGGTCTCATTATATTCAAAGTATTTCTCAGCTCGATAGGTCCAAGGGGTTGGATCATCTCTGGTGAAAACAGGAAAATCAAGTTTAGTGCCCTTACCAAATCCAGCTCCATTTCTCCTGAAACCGTTGTGGCTTGATTCTCCTTGTTCCACCTCTCTGCTGGAGCTTTGAGTCATCTGATCAAATCGCACCACCACTGTTGACAGGCCTCTTTGATTTCCTTGATCTCTGATGTTACCTTGTGAAACTCGACTTCCATCTGATCTACGTGAATCCATGGTCGTTGCTCTGATACTGGGCAATGACCTCACTCTGAAATCAGATGTTAGGAACTGCCTAACCAGGGTCTTTTCGAGGAACCACCCTCCAAAACAGAAATGGAGAGAGGAAGAAGAAAGGAAGAGAAAACTCAGATATGTTTTTTCATGCCTTTCCCATACATGAAACCTCTTATATAGACATTATTACAAATAAAATCATTTCAGTTAGGCTTAGGGATCTGCACTAACTTCTGTTGTCATGGCTGATGTGGCCTCCTGTGAAAAACCAGTTGTCCTTTAGCTCTCTCACGTGAGCTCTCTGCTTCATTGTCCTCTGGGCCTGGCTTAAGGAGTTGGATCAAGTTGGACCAAACACCTCCAAAAGTGTTCTAGCACCGAAGTACCATTGACATTGCAATGTAACCCTTGAGGTTCTCTTTTCCTCAATAATATATTCCATAAGGTCCTCGAGTTAATATTGTCCCACAAAAATGTGCAACAGAATGAAAGTAACATCATAAGAATTGGATTTTGCATCAATTTTACAGAGCGGTAACCAAAGACAAATATATACATCATTTCAAGGGTTTAGTGCATTAACAAAATCCCAAGTAAACTTCCAATCATATCACCAATGCTGGTTTCAGACTTGGCACACACACAAACAGGGTTGAGCTTGCCCACTATCTAGTAGTAGTATTTTGCCTCCAAGCAGACATGTAAAGACAGGACAGGATTGTAACAAATAAGTCAAGAATAAGGTCAAGATGGCAATAATCCCCCAAATTCTGAGAACTTGATCCTCTCACCTGGATAAATGCTTCAATATAAGTTGCCTCCAAATTTAGTAGCAGGAACAAATAGGAAATGTCCATCATCACCATGACACCCCACGTTCCCTGTATATTTTTGGTTTCTAATCACAAGCAGTCCCCACTCAAGCAGCCACCATATATACTGCCTTTGGTAACAAGCCTTTGTTCGAGCACCAAGCACCTACACAAGCTCAGAAGAATCGTTCAAGAAAAATTAAATAAATAAGTAGAGCAAAAGTAAATAATTTTTTTGATAAATGAAAAATAAATAAATTTAAGAAAAAAGAGCATTCTCTTTCTCGTGTTTCGAACCTTTCAAGCTTTGGAAGAAAGCACCTTGGGGTGACTTGATGAGTCATCATTTGTCCAGGCTCTAAGTCTGGGAACTGGAACTAATAACAGGGTAACAGAAGTACAGGGGTTTCTCACTATTGCGTACAATTCATCAATCATCACATCATTATCTAAGCCTTGTCCCAACTTAATGGTGTCAGCTACATGAATCCTGTTTGCCATTCCATTCTGTTTAGTGTCATATTCATTGTTAAATTTGCACACCCATTATTATGGCTATTATTTCCCTTTTCTATGAGGGGAAGGGGGGATAATCCTGTTCACCATTCCATTCTGTTCAGTGCCATATCCATTGTTAAATTTGCATACCATTACTACAGCTATTAATTCCCTTTTCTATGAAGGGGAGGGGGATTTGTTCTAGCAGTTTTAGCTTTAGTAGGATTTCACATAAACAGGCATTCTTTTGCTGAACATCTAATTTATAGGGTTCATTTTCCAAATAGATGTACAAGTTGACCACAGAATATCTTTACCCGTACATCTATTGTAGAGTATCTTATATGGCATTAACACTTGTAAAGTTGTAAAATATGTAAAATTGTATGTCTTAACATGCCAGTAAACAACAAGTTTATGCAACTCTTAGGTTCTTTGCATGGGTCCCACCATATCTGTAGGGCAAAGAAAACCAAGAGTTGTATAAGGTCATTGTTTACTAGCATTTCACTTCAAAAATACATATGTAAAACTCTGCATACGTTAGAAATTTTAACTAACTTGGCAAAATAAAAGTATTGAGAAACGGCATTTAGCTTCAAAAGCTAGATATAAAAACATGGCACAAGCATATTAAATGGTATGCCTGTATCCATGTCCATGTCCATGTCCAGAATCTTAGGAAATAGATCAGAGAATCAATCATATTCTAGTTCCCCATATCTGTGTTCATCTTAACATCCATATCTGGCAAAACACAAAATAGATAGTTACAACTTCCAAGGAGGTTCATTGAATCATTTGATAGTTGATCATCCCGAAAATCATAAAGGACCAACATCATTTCAAGAACCCTCAATGACAATCAGCTGTAAATATGTTAAAAAAAAAAACCATAAAGATTATTCTTCTTGGTACTGAGTGCTGCTCCTAATAAGGTTTCATTTTTAAAGATCCTCCACATGCTCCCTTTACACCCTTCTGGGTATATACTAACCCATGAAAAGGCAAACTAAAGAGAACTCCCAATAAAACCTACCTAAAGCATCAAAAGGCAAACCAATTGGTTTGCTCTTGATAAAAACGTTTCAATGAATTATACAATGGAGAAAATCTGCTTTCCAATCCATTTGGCAAACCATGTACATAAACATGGACTTCATAGAATGCAGTATTTTGCACAAAAAATGCAATTATACAACAACCCTTTTAGCCCAGTACACCAAAGGTGCTTTCATCTGTGCAAGAAATGTAAAAGAAAGCAAAGAAACTAAAAACTGGCAATAGAAGATAGAACCAAATTGCTTTGAGCAAAGTAACATATAAGGATCATGAAGATTGGCTTTGAGCAAAGTAAGTCATGACCATTCTCAATTTGTTATGTCACTATCACCAAGAAAACAGGACAGAACATTTATACAAAAAAGCCTTCCCGTGGAAATATACACAACTTCATATACTCACTGATAAGGTACATACAAGGCAGAAGGCTTGGTGAATACACCAAAAAAATTGGCAGAAATCAATCCACACCAACTGCGCTAAACAAGAATACCTAAAGCATCAAAAGGTCACCAATATTTTACAGATGCATTCGGAGCTTCCAAGTGAACTGTCACCCTGTCACAGCCACAATCATCTGAGACCACTAATATAATCCTCCAAGTCTCCCAGGCCAAACGTCCTTCCATCTGAATTGGCAACCTTGCACCTAGCAGCAAAGTATAAAATTAACCAAGCTACCATAAAATAGACTTCTACAATCGATTGGAAAAATGAAGCAAACAATTCCCCAAAAAATCGAGCCACAACCCATCTCAGAACAGACACAAAGAGGATTTCCAAGCATTTTAAGTTAACTGAGTGTGTCAACATTGTAGATATCAAGTAACACCCTTCCTTAATGACTTCCCTCCCACTCCTCCTTGTATCCATAACTGCAACCCAGCAGTCCACTGCGAACACAAAAGCTACAAACACATCCAAGAAAAACCACGTAGACAGAAACCCCGAGATCTCTGTCTCAAATCCACGGATCCAAGGAGAAGAGATGGACAATGGCATCAATTTCAATCGCACAAACAACTTAAAAAACGAGTACTGGTCTTCAATTTCACCGAAGTACCACAGACCGAGGAGTTGCGTCAGCGCATCTCTGACAGCCCATTTCATGAGCACAAATCCAGAAATCCTCCTGATTCCTAGCCACGAGCCAGCCCAAATCGTCCTCACAAACGAACGATACTTCCTCAAATGGTCGTTAACCACAGCATAAAAAACGACACCAAGAAGGCAAGAATGTGTTATCAAGAACCCTAGAATCACCCAACCATATGCTGCCGACAAGAAACTGACCAGGAAAAACAAAGTCGCCGCGTCCCGGCGACCGAATTCCAAACCCTTAGTTAATAGTTTAAAATCCGTAGGCCGATCCCCTTCCTCCCCCTTTTCTCCAACCGCTGCTTCATTCATCTCACTGCTACCATCGCCATCAGCATCATCAGTCAAGGAGAAACCCTCCGCCTTGAACAGAAATCCTGAACCAACAATCTCCGAAAACGTAATCCCATAACCCTTCTCCGAATCCAAAAACCCTAGTTTCCCTTCGCTCCGGAAGAAATGGCTCAGATTCACAACACTACCATTCACAGGATCTGGAGGAGCAAGTCCAAACAAACCCCGATCATCGTCGTCATCGCCGGAGAAGAAATCATCCTCAAGAGTGCCAACGCGGCTCAAATGAAGGAACGGGCGGCGCCGACGGGTCAAGGCGGTCGGAGATCTGAAACTTTCCGGAGATCGTACATTCTGGCCGGAGAGATCAAGGCGTGAAAGTAATGCCTTCAAGGAAGGATCCCGATCGATGAAGGAAGTGACGAGAAGGGTGCCGTTCTCGACAACAGTACGGAAGGAGAAGAGGAGGAGAGAGAGGAAGAGGAATACGTAAAGGCTGGAGAGAAAGGATGCAGAGGACTGCTTGATAATTTGCGCCGTGGTGCGTAGGTAAAGGCGAGGAGCAGTCATGGCCATTGCCGAGTCTTCCTTTCTTTTACGCTATCTATTTTTATCTCTCTCTATGTTGATATTCTGCCTGCAACTCCGTTTTCACCGAAAGTCTTCTTCGTTTCAACTTTGTGCGGAGAGGAGAGGAGAGGAGAGGAGAGGAGAAGAGAAGACGAGCAAGTAATGTGGAAAGACATGATTACCCTTTACGCTTTGGTTAAACTATGTTGTGGCTTTTGTGAAGAGACGAGGGCATATATGGTTCATTAAATGCAAGGCGAAGTGGCGAACCTTCTTTAAATAAAAAAAAAAAAAAGGAGTAAAATAGAGATTTCATAAAGGAGAGAAGTGAAAAGTGAAGAAAATCTCTTCCTCCATTCAATTTCAAGTTTCAATCGTTGCAGACTTCTCAACAGCGTAGTTGCTAGCGGTTATGATTTTGCTGCCATGGCAGCGACCACATAGCTAGGGCTAATTCTCAAAGGCTCTGCTTAGGGGGAATCCGGCCGCCGGCTTTGCTCCTCAAACCAACCTCACAGCAGTTGCAGCTGCACACCGGCAACACCAACCTCATGGGGAGATATTCGAAATGCACGGCTGCAACGTGCTGTGAGGTTGGTGCGATGAGTGAGGTTTGCCGGGCATCAGTTCTATACTTCCGATTCATCTTCCATGTTTCAGTTTATAACCACCACCACCACCACCACCAATATTGGCACAACACAACCTGTAAATATGAAAATATGATGGTTGAGTCTAACCACAGTGCAGTGCAGTTGAGTGCAACTACAATGCATTTCGAATAATATTCGGTTTTCGGTGATAGCCTCACTTCAGCAGTATGGTAGGTGGTCGGGACAAACAAGTTAATCTATCCAAATCGACGGTCGTCTCTGGTACTTCACGGCGACTCAGCTCGTCAGACACACTGGATTCTTTGACTTCGGTTTCAGAAGGGAACGGGATCTGCTCCTCACACTTGGGCGCCTCACGTGCACATCCACCGTGCATTGGGAATATTTCGTAAGTACCGGAGATGTTCCCAATACATGGTAGGATGTGCTTGTGAGGCGCCCTGTTTGATGATTAAGTACTTGTTAAAAAAGAAGTATTTGTAAAATAATTAATTGTTTTAACAATTACTTAAGAATGTTTGGTAACCTACTTTTTAAATCACTTATTATGTTCTTGAACACTTATTGGGGTGAGAATTTTTGGTAAGCTATTTTCTCTATAAATGCTTATATTGACACAAATGATAATTTTAGCTCTTACTTCACTCATACATATATACAATGCTTTTCACATGTTATACTATACATTTCAACTGAGAGCTCACGTGAAATCCACTTCATGACAACTACGAGCCCACATGGACCCACACATGAATTGCCATGTAAACTTAGTTAATAATAATAATAAATAACCATTAATAAAATAATAATAATAATAATTAATAATTAATAATTATTTGACACTTCACCGAAACCCTAATCCTAACAGATTGATCAATCGATTGAAATCGATTCACTGATTCATCGCCATGGGAAATGCAAAAAAGCTAATGAATCAGACCATGGAGCTTAAATTCATGTCAAACAGCCTCCAATGCCAAGCTCGCAAGTGCAAGAAGGACGATAAATCCGAGATCACAAGCTAATGAACCAGATTCATAAAAAGAACAAACAAAAATTTATTAATTCCGAAAGAATGTTCTGATGCTACAATATGTACGCTTCTAACAAATATATTCTCGAAGAAAATGGAACATAGATTCATAAAAAGGGGTTTTAGGAAGAAGTCCACGTAATAACATAGACTAACCAATGGCACCAATAAAAACTATTCAAGAAATAGTATGGAAGGAGTATTTCTATCCAACTCCATGTTTGATAAGATTAATTAGTAACAAATCTATATAGCCATGCATTAAGTCCAATCTATCAAGACCAACAAGTTTTATCACATTGTCCCTGTAGGTCACAAAAAGAGGGGAAGAAAAATGGACATGGAATTATACTTCATGGTTCAACTGGAAAGCAGAATCGACAGATTAAAAGTGGGGTGGGGATAAATAATCTAAAATTGTATATACAGAACCAAAAGAAAAAGGGGTAGAACGGAATCAATAAACAAGTCAACAATACAGGCTTGGGCAGGAAGAAAGAATCCAAAGACAAATTGGAAAAAAAAAAAACATTAAACTAGAAATAGAGTATTAAACTAAGAAAGAAAATCTCGAAAATAACAGAAAAAATTGCAAAATTCAAACATAAAGAGAACAGAAGGCCTCATAATGGTTAACAATAATTTTGACAAAACCAGCACGTGAAACTAAATCTCAATTACAACAAACAAGGAAAATTGAAACAGGCTTCATATAATCTCAGAACGAAAATTCAAACAGTACTTACAAATATTAACGTATATATCGAAAACAATGAGTCAATGACCACTTGAAAACCCCATACCTTCCTTTAATGACTCCAGTCAGAAACTACGAATAAATAAAAAGGTTAAGAGAAGAACAAATCAAATTTATAGAACACAAACTATGAAAAAAATGCATACCTACAGAGAGCAAATCGTTATCGAAACTATTCATAAATCTTTAAAACAAACCCTAGAAATCGACGGGAGTCTCCAAGGCCAAACTATTCACAGAAAAATGTTCTCACAGAACATTCCTCTTGCCTCGACACACAGGCCAAGATGGCCACCGTCAGCAAATCCATGGCCTCGATTGTTAAATCCTTGGACTCGTCTCACCGGTGGACCTGCAACTGGTGCGTCGTTACTTGGGTTTGAGGTTCGAATGAATGGAGGATGAGGTATAACCCTTGAGGGGGTATTTTAGGTATTATAAAAATTATCAGGGACTGGTTCGTCCCATTTTTTTAGAGAATTACTTAAAAAAAATACTTCTTCCCCACTTTTTTACCAAACACCCGTAAGTACTTAAAAACCACTTAACGTGTGGTCCCATGTTTTAAAAGAAGTACTTCTTTTTAAGTGTTCTCAAACACTACCTACTTTCAAAATAGTTTCTCCTCTGTTTGGACAGGGACAAATCGGACCCTAAAACAAAGGGTGCACGGTGTTTTATTGGGAATGGCTGGTGCTCTATGACCAACTCCATCCCTTCACTTCACTAACCCTCCTGGGTTTCATTTCATGGGTGGGTTTTGATTGGTCAAAACTCTTTCCATATCATATATTTTTTGTATCATAGATTTTCCCATAAAATAAACGGTAAATATCTTAAACTACCCTTATGGTTTAGCTAATTGACTAAGTGTACCCTTACAATTTGAAAATTGGCGGACATTATCCCAACTGTTTCTGACAAGATGTTTGGAATATGATCGGGCCATGTTGGGCGAGATTGGAATCTGATTCCCACTCCTGGTGGAATGGCACCCCCCCAATTGCGGAAATGGCCATCCTCCCTTGGGAATGAAAATATATTCCATCCAATTTTGATTACAATTTCAATTCCAACCTGAACCAAACAAGAGGGGGAATATTGTGTAGATCATTTCGATTATGAATTCAATGGGTTTTGATTCCAATTTTGATTGCAATTCCAACTGCAAAGCAAATTAAAAGACCATAAAACTTGATTTAATCTCTCTAAGTAAATAACAAATCTATCTATCAAAAATATCAAATAAAATAGTAACCTACATTTACAACATAAAAAATGGGTGTTAAACAATATTTTTAAAATACATGAATAAAAAGAATCGTAATATACCAGCCTTGTACTTAATGCAAGGGGTCATTTTCTAGTATATAATAGAAAGAGGAATGTGCGGAGGCCAAGGCTCTTTGACCACAAGCCTCACATGGAGTCTCAAAGTCTCTCCTTTATACACAACAAATATTAAAAACCCTCTTATGTCTTAATTCCGTATTAAAATCTTTTGTTGCTATTTTCTAATAAAATTGTTCTTAATTTTCTCCCTCTCTTCAATAGTCAATGTTTGTAACATCTTCCCCTGCCACACTAAATCCCTTATTTCCTATTAAGGGGGTGTTCTTTTTTTCGGATTTCGAGAGAGGGGAAAGTTGGTCAATGGGATTTTAATTCCCATTGACCGAGAATCTCATGTTGTTTTTTCAAAATTATATGGGGGCCAGGGAAAGTTTATTTTCCTAGGTACCACTTAGTCGAGTAAGTGATACCCATCTCCTAGGTGGGTAAATAACTTCCCACCTGGGGGGAAAGTTACCAACACTTGAATGGAACAAAAATGCCCCTTTTAATAATGGATTTTTATGGCTAAATTGGTCATTGCCTTATTTACATGATAAATAAAAGAACATGGGTAAATGCACTTACCTGGGTAAGTGTTTCCCAGGAAAAACTTACCCAAGTAACTGCATCTACCCGGGTAAGTAACTTACCAAAAAGCGAACAGGGCCTAAATATCTTTGATATTTTTTTGGCATTGTCATAAAGCATGGGTACAAATTAGATGGGTTGGGTGGGGTTAAGTGCCAACCATAGGCCATAGGCCAATCTTGAACAAGGACATTGGCTTAGAATATGATGTCAAAACCAAAATTTGCCAATCCAAACTCATCCTCTTTTTTTTTTTTTTTGTTTAACCCCATTCATTTGCATGGGTTTGCTTGCTAGTACTATGAAAGAGATGGAGTGCAAGTTATTGATGATAAGGTGTTTACAAAAAATAAAAAGCAATAAAGAGAGAGATAATGGATTAGTTGAATTTGATGGCTTTTTTCCCGTATGCAATACATGAAAGTGGTGAAATAGAAATTTATGACAATAACTAATTTATAGTGCACTATGAATGACTCAAATGACCATGCTTAATGAGTCAAGTTTGATAAGTAATAAAATTAGATTATGGAAACTTAAACAGATATCAACTTCCTTTAATAGCTAAACTCAATTAATACTAATATAAAAGGTCATGTTCAATTTTTTTTTTCTAGTTTCTACTTTTTTTCACACATTTATAGTGAGAGAAGCAAAGAGAATGTATTGAACGATATAGTTAGAAACTCTTCACCTCACACTCATTATTGTTTCTCATACTAGTGTAAGAGCATGTGTGCAAATTTAAACGATTGATATGGGCATTACTACCTAAATGCTTAAATGAGACGTTTATATTCTATGTGATACCACCTATGTACTTATTCTCATCCAATGGTCAAGTTTAAAAAGATAATTTTATTTTTTTGCTGCTCATCTTGTTATTACACATAGATTAACATTTATATGTAGATATAATGGCTTTAGATGTATAGAAACAATAAAATAACATTAATTTATTTTTTATTTTTTGAAAAGATACAGAAATGTACTACACACAACAGGGAGTAGTACTTCCCAAAAGTTAGCAGAACAAATAAGAATAAGAGAAAAGGGAAGAGATGAGATGCTAAAATCTAGAGAAGAAGAAGGAGATGATGATGAAGAATAAGAAAGAGCCTCCCGAGCCAACCAGTCAGCCGCCTAGTTTGCTTTTCTAAAAACATGTTGATAATGAAGACCTCCTTCGAACAAATCTCTCCTCCACAAGCAACTTGAATAGTACCTTTCAGCTTCTAAGGAATATCCACCTTTCTTTTGAGGCAGGAGATGACAAGAGACGAATCTCCCTATATGATGATAGGAAACTCCTAGTAGTTTGTAGCTTGGAGGTGGGCTTCCCATGCAGCCCACGCTTCAACTTGGTTGATAGAATAGGTACCAAGTTTATATGCTTTGACCGCTAGTACCTTATCAAGATGGTCTCGAACTATATAGGCCACTGAACATTTTCTATCACTATTGCGAAAAGGCACCAAAATTTATTTTAATACAACCAGATTTTGGAGCATTCCAACTAATTTGTTTCCAAAACTTGTGAGATGTGGTAGAGGTACTAAATTTATTCCCATCAAAAGTTTCCATAAACATATTGAAAGCTCTATCCAACACTATTGGAATGGGAGTAGTACCATCATTAAAGGTTTTGGAGTTCCTATTTTTCCATACCACCCATAGAACAAAAGCTAGTATTTCTTTTTACAAATAGAGTTTTGCTTTCTTTTTTAATGCACATTATTGTCCACCAACCAATTGGATTTCCATTTTCATTTGGGCCCTCTAAGGGTGTGTTTAAAGTAAGCCAAACTTGCTTTGTGTGATCACAAATTTTAAAAATATGTTAAGTATCTTCCTTAAACCCAAAAAAAATGCAAGAGATATCAATATTGAATCCTATTTTCCTCAAATGACTTTTAGTAGGCAATCTATTATTAAAGATAAATAATATAAATAATTTAATCTTTGGAGGGCATTTCAAGTTCTAAATGCTACTCAACCAATTAAAGTTGCTAAGTGGGTTTGAAATAAAAGGACATTTAAGTAAATAAGTTGTTTTTATAGAGAATGTCCCCTTAGAATTACACCCCCCAAACTCTCTTATCCTTCATGTAGCTAGGGGCAATATGAATAGTCTTAATGTCTTGCTAAACATTTTCAAATACCTCATTTTTAATTTTGTCCTCCTTCCAACAATCCCTCTCAAAATCAATTATTTATGCTACTTTAATATTAAAATCTGTGATATTTTCATGGTTTGAAGTTTCAACTAGAGGTTTGTCATATACCCGATTATCGAGCCATAAATTTATAGAACTTTTGTCACCCACTTGCCAACGAGATCCCATATCAATGAGATCTCTTATAAGGAGGATGTCTCTCCAGGCCCAATAGATTCTGATGAATGGTGATTTGGCCCGACCTAGCAATAAGGGGACACGTGGACACGACCTGACTAATAGATGAGAGCTCAGCCCGACATACCAAGACCGCAACAGATCGAACTCGGATAATCAAACCACCTCGGCATGGGTCACCTCGGGACCACCTCGATCCCAAGGCACTTCGGGGTTCACTCTAGTTCGGGACTAAAGAGCATCAGTTTGGGGATACCGACTCAGACCACTACTTGATGACCCCGGAAACCTCACCATCAGATTCCGAACCTTACGGGATGACGCCTCATAATGGTAAAACTTATCTTCCTCCCTGCCTAGTTCGGGTGGAATAGATAAGCCTTATCAGTTGGCAATGTTATCCCCTAATTAACGTGGAAACGAATCTCGTCTTAACGAGGATCCCGGAACTGCTCCGCGAAACCCGTGAGGACTTCACTATTTAAAGGCTCCAACCCCGAGGGCACAAGGTGCACGTGATTTCTCTGCTCTCCAGCTCTCTATATTCTCAAGCTATTTCAGCTTGCAACAAATATACTAACTTAAGCATCGGAGCGACCTCGCCGGGCTAGCCACCCCGGGTTCTCTGGTCGTCTCCTTGTAGATCAACCTTGTCCGTCATCTGACTGGAAGCCAGGTCACCTTCAGCGGGGAGCAGCTAGATCACGCTACATCATTTGGCGCCATCTGTGGGAAATGTTACAGGAAAGCCTTTTCCACCAACAACAATAGCAATGGCATCTTCCAGCAACGCCAGACAAAACAATGAGGCAAACGTCTCCGGGGGGCAGTCTTAGATCCCGTCTGTTTGCATAGGTCAGTTTACCATACCGTTTACTGCGGCTGGGGTCCCAACGTTGGCCATGCCTCAAGCGACTGCACAAGTGAACGCACCACTCCCTCCTGTAGTCGGCGCGACATTCGCTGAACCATCTATGGTTCCCCTGGAGTCGAGCAATCCCAGCTTGACAACCTGGTACACTGCGTTCGGGCCATTCAGGTCCAAATGCAACAGGTCCAGCAGTTCCAACACTATCAACAACAACTCCTCCATCATTTCTACTAGCAATAGTTCCCTCCGCTGTAGTAGAGTCAGCAGCCGGTTCCGCCTCAGCACTCGGTAGTGCAGCAGAATCAACGCCGTTAGCAGAACACTCGCCCTCCCCGCCGAGGCGAGACCTCCCAAGTCCCACTTCCTCTCAGGAGCCAGGTCTCATCCCGCAGTAGGAGGGACGGACATATCACTCTGCCCGCTTCGCGGAACTTGAATAGATCAGGAGATACTCAGCCCGCCAGGGCCATGTTACCTCGGCCTTCTCATCAAGAGGGCTCACTCGCAGGCAACCGGTTTGGGCCCCTGGCTGCGGACTCAAAGCAAGGCCCTTTTATTCATGGTAGCAGCCTTAGCACTCAGAGCCACTCCGTGCCAGAACGATACCCGATCATACAGAAGTCAGCAGCACTAATGCGGAGCTGGTCAAGAAGCAGCAATGAAGGCGTCGCAAGGCACGCCGAAGTACAACTCATAGCCAACTCATCGGGCCCAGCCAGCCAGAGCAAGTAAAAGGTAAAGAAGAGGCGAGCTCGACAGCTACTAAGACTGCTCCTCTCCTGTCCGGGTCATCTCCTCTATCCTCCGAGCTCCTGGCGGCCTCAATGACAAAAGATTTTAAAATGCCTCATCTGGACAAGTACGATGGATCCTTCGATCCAAATGATCATGTAGAATCCTTCCAGTCCTAGATGCACCTAGCTGGGGCTAACGAGTCCTGCATGTGCGTAGCCTTCTCCACAACATTTAAAGGAGTAGCTCGCACGTGGTACAGGAACCTCGCGCCAGGGACGACCAGAAGTTGGGCGTAGTTCGCAGAATTGTTCACCTCGCACTTCATCACCAGCAATAAGTGTCCGAGGTCCCAAGAAAGCCTCCTAAACATAGTTCAGAGAGAAGGTGAGTTAATTAGAATCTATATCAAATGCTTCAACGACACCTGCTTACAGATCCCCGATCTAGATTCAGCAGTGAGGCTCACAAAACGACGCCAATTGATGAATCAATTTTTTGTGCTAAGTATCTCGTCATTTGGTCTGAGCTGGGGGTAGATTAGGTGTCGAGTTATAACTGGGCCGAGCTGGACAGGTTAGGTGTCGAATTGATTGGGCCGAGTTAGGCAGGTTAGGTGACAAGCTAACTGGGCCGAGCTAGGCAGGTTAGGTGACGAGCTGACCAAGTAGCTTGACACTTTGGTCAGCTCGACACCTAATAGGCAGCTCGACCCTCCAGTCAGCTCGTCACCTAACCTGCCTAGCTCGGCCCAGTCAGCTCATCACCTAACCTGCCTAGCTCGGCCCAGTCAGTTCGACATCTAACCTGCACAGCTCGGCCCAGTTAACTCGACACCTAATCTGCCCCCATCTCAAACCAAATGACGAGGTACTTAGCACAAAAAATTGATACATCACGAAAAATTGATTCATCAAATTCCCTTTTTAATTTTAATGTTCAAAAAGTTTTCCCTTCTCAAATATTTGCTCTTAATAATTTTTACCCACAAGTTATTTTTCCCATTCAGTATCCTCCACCCTAACTTAGCCAAGCTGACCTCATTGACCCAATATAGTCTTCTTACTCCCATACCTCCCCACCTTTTGGGAGTGTAGATTTTTTCTAAATTCATCAAGTGGAGGGTTTTCTTACCATTAGTGTTGCCCCAATGAAATTCTATTTGAATTTTATCCAATTCATCTATAGCACTTTTAGGGAGTTTGAATTAACTCATTATGTATCGAGGCATCATGTTTATTGTTGAATTAATGAAGGTTAATCTACCCGCAATTGATAGGGAATGCATTTTTTTTCCAATTTGCCAATTTATTCATCATTTTCTCTTTAATATGAGTAAATATATTATTTGTAACTCTTCCAGTGATAATGGAAGCCCCTAAACAAGAATTAGATTTAGCCTCTAGAGAGATTTTGAGCATTTTAGAGAGCATTTTCTGGAATATACGAGGAGTATTCTTTGAAAAACAAACTGCAAATTTGTTAAAATATGGACATTGGCATGAGGCTTTTGCATAATTTGTAATGATTTCCTTAATTTTCATGCACGTAGGAATGGTAGTATTTGTAAAGATGAAGCAGCCATCTGCAAATTGTAGGTTGGAAATCTTTGGACCCCCTCTTGAGACTCTACAACCATTTTGCTTTTCATTTTCCCTTGCTTCCTTTCCTAGTTTCTTTAAAAGCACTTCGGCACATAGAACAAAAATGTAAGGAGATAGAGAGTCCCCTTGCCTAATGCCTCTACTTGGTTTAAATTCATCTGCCAGACTCCCATTGATTAAGATCTTATAGGAGACCGTTTTTATACACTCCATAACCTATGCAATCCATTTCTCATGAAAGCCAAATTTCTTTAGAACTTTATCAACAAATTCCCATTCCAGTTTATCAAAGACCTCATCCATATCAATTTTATAGGGCATAATCCTTGAGTCTCTTTTATTATTTTTTTCATAGTATGTATCATCTCATGTGCAATTAGGATATTATCATTTATTTATCTATTTGACACAAAGGCACTCTGATAAGGGGATATAATTTTGTCTAGGAGATGTTTAATCCTATTGACAAGGATTTTAGTAATGATTTTATAAATGACATTACAGAGACTGATAGGCCTGTAACCATTCACAATTTTAGGGTTCTTCTTTTTTGGGATGAGAGTGATAAAAGTTTGGTTTAAACCATTGCCTATATTTTTTTGGTGGAGTGAGATGTAATTCTTGGTTGGTCATTAATCCAATCGTCCTCATCATTTTTTATTTTAATAATTCTATTTCGATGTTTTCTAATAGTAGCCATTGTATGAAATAACTTATTATTCCTGTCTCCCAAATTGATTCAGTCAATTCTTGCTGTTTGAGCCCAATAACCCTCATCCTTTTTCTAATAGTTAATCAAGTTGTTTTGAAGAGCATTCTCAAAACCAAGGTTATCGACCTGGACAATGAACCGGTTAGGGGTTTGTTTACTGGGTCAAATAGTCTGACAGTTCGAACCGAACAGACGATTCGTTTTGACAAAAAAATTAAAAAATCGACCAAACCGTTGAACGATTCGACTGCTCAGGTCAACAATTTGTTGACCAAATCAACGGTTTTAGGGGAATAACAATTATAGGGTAAAACGAAACCGATCACCTATTCCCAGATTTTGGTCCAACCATCCGATCTGGTCCAATTTTGAAAACCATGCTCAAAATTGAAGGAAAAAACATTATTTAAATTTTTAGATTTTTTTTTTTAAACTTGATTTAACCTTTGTTTTGGAAGTGCATAGGTAATCCATACACCGGAATATATCTCTACATTGCTACATAATAGAGACAACTAAGAACTAGGTCATTGGACTGTTTCTTTTAATAGGTAATCATCAAAGGAAACTATCAATTGGACGTTTCTCCAACATCTATATTTAGTATAAACATTTTATGACTATTTTAACTCAAAACAATCTCAATAAAAATTGACATCTAAACTCAAAATACCTAAATAATACTGACGTATCAGCATTTCAACTAGAAACATCCATTGCGCCAAACAACCATAGATAACCACACATGTATGTAGTCGGTTCGGGTCATACACAGTCCAACAAACATCCAACCACCAGATATGGTATGCGGCTGGAGGACGGTTCCCTTTTTTGGGTAATAGGTCAACAGTTGGAGGACTTGATAAAATGCAATACGTCCTACATTGATTGATGCCATGTTCCAAACCTATGGCGTATTAAGCATTTGTAAGATATACAAGAAAATAGCTCGTGTGCTTGGCATTTGCTCTTGGAAGCAAGCATAGAACTAACACTTGTCCAAATCCAGTCCTACATCTAGACCAAGTGTTCATCAGTTCGTTCTCGCCTGTAACCTCTACTGCTTTCGTTCACTGGGCAAAACTCTGAAACACGGACGGAGCAGAGTTAGCATAGTTGAATCTGGTCAACGTTACATTGGCTCCGTTGGATCAGAATCCACTCCGTTTAGGCAAATAGCTATTCGGTTCTCACTTGTTCTCACTTCTCACGTTCGCCGTTCGCGCCAATTCCTGAAAGGGTAGTCTGGTCTCTTTCCTCTCTGGAACCCAATAATATCCATTTGTTTAAGGCATTTTGGCGACGTGTTTGGATTCTATTGCTGGGAATATATCCTCCCTATTACCAAAGTAATAGAGAATTCGAGATCCTTTAAACGACGCTTAATCATAATTCTTCTTGTTATTTCTAATTTTTCTCTCCGTCGTTTTTATTTTTGGTTCCGTTTTATTTTCTTTACCTCTGAGGACTTGGGCCTCTTCGCAACTTAGAGCTTCTGTTGTTGGAGACAAAGGTCGATGCTAAAACCACTGTAAGAGCGGGAATTTCGTGCACTTTTTCTTCTGCAGAAACTTGGTTACAATATCGCTTTCATGCAATATTTTTGGTATTTCTTTGGTTTTAAAGGTACTGTTATTTATTAGAAATTTTTATCATTCGATGAAACTAGTCTTTCATTTCGATCGTTTCAGTTTTCTTGTTCCCAACTGGGATTTCTTGTCACGAGTATGTTTTCCTCTATTTCTCTTAGTTTACGACGAATTTCATCTTGAAAATTTACCAACTGTCTATATTTGTTGTTGATATATATATATATATATATATATATATATATATATTTTCTGTTATTACTTTGCGATGAGTTCAAGTCATTATTTCTTCTCTATTGTTCTGTTGTTGATTCAAACCATTTCTGTAGGTGCTAAATATAAAAAGGGGTTTCATGGAGCGATTTGTGAGTGTAATTGTAGTTCAGAGCTGCCGCATTCCTTAGACTGAGATCCCCCGTTGCTAGGGTTATTTTAAAGTCAATGTAGCTCAAATTTAGAAGACAAAAAAGAAGGAATATTCAAAGAATTAAAATCAATTCAAGGAATTAAAATCAAGAGATAGAAGATTTTTGGTTATATAGGATATCATTGCACTTGTAAATAGAAGTAACATCTACTTTAAGTAATGGGCCCTTTTCAGGTATCGTGAAGGGGAAGAAGAAATTCAGAGCAGGCTTTGATTGCTGATGAATGTTCTACCATATAACTTGTATATATGGCAGAGTGAAGAATAACCCACTTCTTGTCTTTTCCTACTAAATGTATATGAGTGTGAAAATAAAATGTCAAATAGAAAGATGTTTGGTTGATTATTTAAGAAGTTAGAAATGGAAAGTTTTTTATTCGTTTTCTCTAGGCAAGCTTTGCATCCTCAATCAGGAGGTTTAGGTGGTCGGAGGGTTGTTTGGTGAAAAACGTAACATGTAAAGTTGTTCTTCTTTCTGCGGATGCTAATACTTGTATCGATTTCTTTTTTTTTGGTTTGTTGGATTGTTATTTTGAGCTTTAAGGACATGGGGAAAGTAACAGGCAATCCAAGTTGTCCTGAAGTATTTGTTGGGATCTGTTAGTGGCTTTCATGTTGTTTTCCATGATATGGTGCTTGAATTTCTATATTTAGAAAACATTCTTTTAGTTCAAATAAGGAAGGAAAGGTTTTGTTTTTCATCAGGACCTGGAGAAGGCTTATGATCATGCTGATTGGGGTTTCTTGCAGTGGGTTTTGAAGAAAATGGGTTTTGGGCAAAGGTGGGTAAATTGGACGATGGGCTGTTTGAAGAATACCCATTTCTCAATCATCATCAATGGTTCTCCTAGAGATTTTTTTTTTTTTTGAGACATCTAGGGGTTTGTGACAGGGGGACCCTTTATCCCCAATGTTGTTTACCTTAGTGGCTGATTTAGCAGATTGCTGAAGAGGGCTGATGAAAGAAACATTTTTTGAGGTTTTAGAGTGAGGGAGGGAAACCAAGTAGTGTCCCATCTACAGTTTTCAGATGACACCTTATTTTTAGGTGAATTTAGGGGAATCCAAGATGTGAGAACTTTAAGGCAGATTTCTGAGATAGCTGAGAGGGTAACTGGGTTGAAAATCAACTTAAGGAAATGTAGGCTGCTGGGTATTGGTTTGGAGAGGGGGGTATTCAAGGAGGCAGCAGTGGTTTTAGGATGTGAAATTAGGGAATGGCCTTCCAAATATTTAGGGTTGCCTCTGGGAGGAAATCCAAGAGAGGGGAGTTTTTGGGAGGGTGTAATAGAAGTGTTTGTTGAGAGGTTGGCATCATGGAAAAAGAATTATATTTCAAGGGGGGGGTGACTTTGATCAAATACACTCTGTCCAAACTTCTGGTGTACTTTTTGTCTGTTTTTAAAGCCCCGGTTGAAAAGGATTAAAAAGTGACTTCTTGTGGGACCCATGGGAGAGTCAATGTAGTCATTTGCTGAACTGGAAGGAGGTGTGTAAACCAAAAGAGTTGGGTGGATTAGAAATAGGTAGGATCTAGGAAAGGAACTGAGCTTTGCTAAGGAAATGGCTTTGGAGGTTCCTGAGGGAAGAAAGCCTTTATGACATTTGGTAATTAATAGTATTTATTGCTTACACCTGAATGACTGGGACTCTGAACCAGCTAGAGGGCAATATTAAGATATGATGCAATTTCTGGACTTGAGGTGAAGTTTTGGGCAGAACGTGGTGGGGGGATTGTCCTTTGCTTCAATCTTTCCCTAGAATCTATAACCTATCCAATTACAAGAGCAAACCAATTGCTGATATGGTAGTTCTAGGTGAGGAGGGACTATTTTGGGATTTGGGTTTGAGAACACCTTTGAGGGACCATGAAACAATTGATCTGATTCTCCTTTTGAATTTACTTCAGGAGGTCAATTTTTCCCATGGGGGGATATGAAAGGGTTTGGGTACCAACCACTTTGGGTAATCTTTTTTTTTTTTTTGATAACAAGAAAATTTCATTAAAATAAAAAATATTGATTACAGAGTCAGGTGTTGAGAGGACAGCAAAGACCAATTACAGAGCATTCTCAAGATTACATTCTTGAATTTCATGAACATCCCAGAAATTAGACACTAGTCTGAAGCATTTACTTGAGCAAAGTCAGGTAAGATGAGCACCCAATTAATGACAGCCCTTCCAAGTTCCAATAGATGCCACAATCTTCTCTGTCTCCCACTGCTTATCCTCAAACACTCACCTGTTTCTTTCTCTCCAAATGGACCAGCAGACAGCTAATGGTATGCAACTCCACACTATTTTAGCTTTCTTACTCCCCCTATATGACGGCTACTTAGAGTAGATTTCAATAGCTGTCTCCTACTGCTTATCTTCAAACCTTCCACCATTGCTCATCTCTTGATGAACTTGACATCTTTGATTTTTCCAAGACTTCCAACAACCTAACACCAAGAAGCAAGTGAGATTTTTTATTTCTTGGTTAAACTTCATGATTCCTTTCCACACACTCACCCCATATGAAGACGAGACTTCTCTTGATTCCCATCCAAATCCAACGACCCTATACATTCCAACCGCCATCCTCCATAAAAATTCCCTCTCATTCTCTAAGCTGACCCTCCACACCCACTTACCCAGCAATGCTTTATTGAAAGTTCTCAATCTTCTAATCCCCAAGCCCCCATTCTTTTATGGGCGTGCTTCTTTTCTTAAAACGTTTTTGCAACCCACTGAAAACCAACTTTACCATATTGGGGAGGTGTGGCATAGCCCTATCCCTCCTAAAATTAAGATGTTTTGCTGGGAGGTTGTTAACCAAATCATAGAAGCATTTACTTTTTAAGAAGAGCACAACATTTAATGTTGCTTTTTATTTTTTTTATTTTTTTGATCAATAACTGTGAAATTTCATTGATGGAAAAAAGGGGCGAGTACAATTAAAGAAAACAAACAAAGAGAGATAAACACTCTTATTATCCCCAAATAACTCTTTTTTCTTTCTACAGTTGTGCCCTAAGTAGTTGAGCCTTTCCCACTTCTTGTTTAGCTAAAGCATCACCTAAGGCATGTAGATCCTTTATCCCCTTTCTTGTTCACCCTTATTGCGGAGGTCTTGAGTAGAATGATCAGTAAGGATGACTTTGAAAACCAATTTAGAGGGTGGAGAATTTGCAGAAATGAGTTTATGGTGACTCACTTGCAATTTGCTAATGACGTAATCATTTTTTGTGAGGACTTTACAAGGCTCAACTTAAGAAACTTGAAAGCCTTAGTTGATTGCTTCCAAAGAATATCAAACTTGAAAGTCAATTGAGGAAAAAGTTGTGTGGCGGGGATAAACTTGGGAGACAATTGCATTTCTTTGTTGGATGAAATCTTAGGTTGTGAGGTGAGAAATTTGCCCCTAGAGTATCTTGGTATGCCATTGGGGGAGGAAACCTTAGAGCAGATAGCTCTGGAAACCAATAGTGGAAAGGTTTGCTTAAAAAGTTAGCCTTTTGGAAGAGAAGCTACATTTTTTTTAGGAGGAAGAATCACTTTGATCAAATCCACTCTAGCAAATTTGCCTACTTTCTACCTATCCACCTTTAGAATCTTGATCAAAATAGCTAAGTAGCTAGAAAAAATGATGAAGGATTTTTTGTGGGAGCTAGGAGATGAAGAGAAAGATCATTTGGTGAAGTGGGAGCATGTGTGTAAATCTAAGGAACAAGGAGGTTTGGGTATTGGGAATCTGATTAAAAGGAATACAACTCTTCTAGGAAAGTTGCTTTAGAGATTTCCCATAGAGGAAGACAGACTATGGAACAAGGTTCATGGAAGCATTCATGTAGTGGAAAATGGCTAGGATGCAAAACTTGTGCCTCACACTGCTTCAAATTCCCCTTGGAAAGCAATCTCAGAGGTACTGCCTACCTTTCTCAACTTTCTCCGTTTTGATGTGGGATGTGGGAAAACAATTGCTTGGGGATTTGCCATTCAAATCACAATTCCTTGTACTTTACTCGTTAACAAACCTTAAGAATGAACATGTTTCTAGATTTGGGTTGCCCCTTAGAAGTTAGAACATGGATTGAACTAGGACTTTGGTTTCAGAAGGGGTTTGAGGGATAATGAGTATGGAGTATGAATCCCTTATCATCCTACTCTCACTTTTGGAAAAAGGTTTTTTGGATCAAAATCTTATGGATGGTAGAGTTTGGTACCCCTCACCTGATGGCCTCTTTTCTTGTGCTTCTTTCTTTAACCTTCTAATCAGCTTAGAACCTTTGGGGTGAATTTCCCGGTGAGAGAAATCTGGTGCAAATCAATCCCTTCTAAAGTATAGGTTCTTTGTTGAGAAGTTTTCCTTGGAAAGATTAACATGTGTGATGTGCTATAGAAAAGAAGGCCAAATAATTGCCTTTCTCCTCATGTGTGTCTCCTTTGTAAGGCTAGTGGTGAGACCCTTCCTCATTTACTAATCTCCTGTTTTTTGGTGACTTGTATTTGGGATTACTTTCGTTCTCTCTTTGGCTGCAGATGGGTTCCCTCACAGGATGTGGTTAGTTTATTCAAATTTAGTTTCTTGAGGCAGCAGAATAAAAGGAAAAGATGTTTGTGGAAAATAACACGAGCAGCCCTGGTATGGACTGTCTTCCATAAGAAGAATAAATCAAAGGAGGAAGTGATTGAAACCATAAAGATCAGATCTGCACATTGGGCAAAAACAGCAGAACTCTTAAACAGCGGAACTCTTTAGAGATGCCTCTACAAATGATTTATTATGGAAATGAGCTGAAGTGGCACAAACAAATACACACAAAGAAGCAGTGAGAGTGGAATGGAAACCTCAGGGGCCAAATAAGCTGAAACCAAAATTTTGATGGCAGCTCTTTTGGCAATCTGGGGAGTCTTTAGAAACTATCAAGGAGTAGTAGTGGCCTTATTCTCGGGGCCAATTGGTTTTGGAGACTCAGTTAACGCTGAAATAATGGCTCTCTTACAGGACTAAAACTAGCAATACAACTTGGTGTCCTTAGTCTCAAGTTGAAGAAGGAACACCTATTGGCCTTTGCAATGATGTCTAGGCCCGAATTTCTCCCCATAGGCATAACAGAGGCCTTTGTCCCATCTTCGGTGGCATCATTGGGCTTGGGTCAGAGCTCCCTACTTTGCCCAAGATTTCTAGCTCTAGCTTACCCAAAACTATAGGTTCTTGATTCGGTCCTATCCTGGTTGTGGGTTCCACCGGTCTATTAATTCTTATTGCTCGAGTTATCTTGTCTTCATATAATCAGGCTAAGGCTGCTGCATCAAGAATGAAGGTCGATTGCATTACCTTGACCTCCAATCTTAGTTCATCCTTTAGGCCGCCAACGAAGCTACCCACCACCAATGGCCTTTCCAACCATCCATGAACGCACACGACCAACTTCTCAAAGGCCATTTGGTAATCGACTGATCCTGTTTGTCATAGTTTGGCTAGGCACTCGTCATAGTCTTCAAAGGCCAATGATCTGAATCTTACGGTTAGGGCATCGGTGAAGTCCGCCCATGTTATCGTGGATGTCCTTGTTGGTACCACAATATTGCTTCACCTTCTGGATTGTAGAGGCGAGGGAAACCCGATCTTGGCCTAAAGTTTTGCGATGATCGAAGTAATGTTCCACGCGGAGAAGCCATGGTGTTGGATCACAGTTGGAGAACATTGGAATCTCTACCCTCGCTGCCCTGGTTGCACCTGGTCCACCTCGATGGCTGAAGTTGTTGCACTCTTCGTGTTCCTCTCTGGCCTGGTTTGACAACCCCTGCTCCAATCTTATCAGTAAGGCCACGGAACCCTCTTTGATTTCCTTAATATCAGCCGGCATTCGGTGGATTTCTCCTTTCACTTGGTCTACTCAAGCATCAAGTGATGACGTTTGTGTGTTTGGCATGGCTTTGATACCAAATTGTTAGGTTCCTAGCTAACTCAAGGCTCTTCGAGGGAGCCAACCTAAAGAAATGAATGAGAGAGAAAAGAGAGAAATTGTAGAGGGAAATGCTTTCCCTTCTTTGCTCTTCTTCTATTATTTATATTCATAATGCAATAAATTGGTAATTGGTTGCTCTGTTTCATCCACTTGCACCCACTTGTACATCTTGTTACAGTTTGTTATTGTTAGTTACAGGTCCTTGGTGATTTGATGTGGCCTTTTCTTACATACTCGACTCCTCTCCCTGGTACCTTCTCAGTCCTAGCCTTATCATCCTTGGTGAAGTGGCTGCTATTTGAAGATTTGAGAATGTGGAGATAGGGTGGAGGCCAGGGATAAGTTTTAAGGAGCTTGGAAGGAAAACTTAATTTCTGTTATAAATTTTGAGTAAATGAATGTGCTTTTAGGTCATGGATTTTGTTAGAAACGATTACTGATTGTTTTTTCTGGGTTGTGATAGATTTTTGGGTTTTGTAATGTTGTTGTGGCTTGTTGACATATCAGGCATTCAAAGGGGGTTAAGTCGAGGAGACCCATTATCTCCCTTGTTATTCATATGTGTGATGGAGGCTTTGTGTAGAATGGTGATGAGAGAAGTTACTGGTGGTTTTTTGAAGGGCTTTGCAGATGGAGAGGAAAGAGTAGTGATTCCTTTGTTACAATTTGCTGATTATTCTTTGTTCTTCTGTAATTCATCCCAGGATCAGTTGGATTACTTGATGGCTACCCTGTAGTGGTTTGAGGTGGTTTCAGGGTTACACGTAAATGTTCATGAAGATGATCAAGACTGCTATCAGTCTTGGACGCTAAGGAATTTCAGGTTCGAACGGAAGAGAAAGTGAAGAAGAAAGAGGAGAAAGATTAGTGAGAGAGCAGTAGAACACAGGTTTGAAAGGAAGGACAGATTCTGAATAATCTGCCGCCATCACTTCAATTTAATATTTATATGTTATGTTAGTTACATGAAAGGACATATTTGCCCTTGGTGTTTACATCATAACACTTAACAATATAAAAAACTAAAAAGTAAATAACAGAACTAGAATAACAGAATAACATAACAGATAGACTAGGTATATTCTACCCTACGGTGCTGTGGGGCCCACATCAGTTTCTCTACACTCCCCCTCAAGTTGGGAGTAAATATTTATCTTTCCCAACTTGGATAGATCCGCTTCTAGCTTCTTTCTTGATACAACTTTAGTGAGGATATCTGCTAGTTGCATACTGGATGTGATGTAAGGGAGG
>NW_010729104.1:5468141-5516711 GCF_000365185.1 Nelumbo nucifera | reverse complement strand
ATAACACTTAACAATATAAAAAACTAAAAAGTAAATAACAGAACTAGAATAACAGAATAACATAACAGATAGACTAGGTATATTCTACCCTACGGACAGAGTGGCCCCACAGCTGTGGGGCCCACATCAGTTTCTCTACAGTTCATAAGAATGAATTGGTGGCAGTAGGACTGTGGGAGAGATACGAGAATTACAACAATGAGTAGACTGGTGGGGTTTCAAGGTAGGAAAGCTACCAATCAAATATTTGGGGATGCCTTTGGGGGCTAAATGCAAATTAAAATCCATTTGGGAACCTGATAGGCCCTCAACTACCCATTTGGGCCCACAACAGGAGACCCAGGCCCAAGACACGCAGCAACCAGGCCCAATTTTCAGACCCTATTTGCGGCGTTATATATTGTTTTTTTTGATGTTATACTTATTTACAGTCCTTCCTGGGCCTCACACATGACACATTTGCGTCGCACTCTAGACCTACTTAGGCAACACTCCTTGTTTGCCAAGCCCACTAAATGTTCATTTGGACCCATGTTAATTATCTTGGGCACATAATAGCTGGTGGTAAAGTTTGTACGGACCCGGACATGGTTTCAAGCATGGCGAACTAGCCTAGATCCCGGAATCAAGTCTCTCAGAGGATTCCTTGGGCTGACCGGGTATTACTGACGTTTCATAGAAGGTTATGGCATGTTGGCCGCACCTCTCACTAAGTTGTTGAAGAAACAAGCTTTTGAGTGGGACGAGTCCGCTGAACAGGCCTTCCAATCTCTTAAGAGGGCAGTCACAACACCCCCCACCTTGGCTCTCCCAGATTTCAATAAGGAATTTGTAGTTGAAACTGATGCTTCCGGGAAGGGAATTGGGGCAGTTCTAGTGCAGAATGGACAACCCCCAGCTTTCTTCATCTGAGCTCTATCAGCCCAGGCCTAAGCAAAGTCCACATATGAGAAAGAATTAATGGCGATTACACTGGCAGTACACAAGTGGAGAGCGTACCTTCTGGGCCGGAGATTCACGGTGCGAACTGATCACCGAAGTATTAAACACTTATTGGAGCAAAGGATTCTCAGTCCTGAACAACAGAAATGGGCTTACAAACTTTTGGGCTATGATTTCCATATTGAATACAAACCTGGGCCTTGAAACGCTGTTGCAGATGCACTATCCAGGATAGAAGAATTTCAGCTGATGGGCTGTCCAAGCCTAGTTATCCCTTGTATGAGCTCATCTAGCAAGAGGCGCAATCTGATCCAGAACTCAGTTGGATCCGAGCCCAATGGAACAAGGATCCAGCTTTAGTTCCCGGTTATTCTGTAACAGGTACTACACTCTTTTATAAGGGTCGTGTGGTGGTGGCCAGTAAATCAGATTATCATCAGGAGTTGCTCCAACTCTTTCACGACTCAGCTGTTGGGGGGCATTCTGGATTTCTCAGAACGTACAAGAGGATAGCGAGCCATTATTACTAGGGGGGGGGTGAAACGTATGATTCAGAGTTATGTGGCCCGTTGTGATGTATGCCAGCAACATAAGTATAACACCCAATCTCCTGCAGGTCTACTTCAGCCCTTACCAATTCCAGAATGAGTGTGGTAAGACATAACAATGGATTTTATTACTGGATTACCTAAATCAGCAGGGAAGTCTGTGATTCTGGTGATTGTGGACCGCTTGAACAAATATGCTCATTTTTTAGCATTACCACAACCATATACAGCTTCCACAGTGGCTCAGGCCTATGTACAGGAGGTAGCCAAATTACACGGCACTCCGAATTCCATCTTGACAGACAGGGACCCCCTCTTCATGAGCAAATTCAGGGACTCTTACTTTTCCACTCAAGGGGTACACATGCTTCACACAACCAGCTACCACCCCCAGACTGATGGGCAGTCCGAGGTGGTCAACCGGTGCCTCGAAACGTATTTGCGTTGCTTCATTGGGGAGAAGCCCAAACAGTGGGCCTTTTGGCTGCCATGGGCAGAATATTGGTACAACACCACATATCAGGCTTCAGCAGGAACCACTCCATTTAAGATAGTATATGGGAGAGAACCTCCAGCAGTGCTGCCATATGAAAAGGGGACTTCTACAGTGGCTGAGGTAGAAAATCAGTTGTTGAACAGGGATGAGATATTGAGATCCCTTAAACTGCATTTGCAGAGAGCACAACAGCGCATGAAGTTGGCCTACGACCACAATCACTGGAAACTTGAATTTGCAGTTGGCGATTGGGTCTATTTGAAGCTCCAGCCCTACCAACAAACTTCAGTAGCTCGACGAGTTTGGCAGAAGCTAGCCCCTAAGTATTTTGGCCCATTCATGGTGATTGAAATAGTGGGACAGGTAGCTTACAAATTGGAGCTTCCTGCTTCCTCAAAATTACACCCGGTTTTCCATGTCAGTATGCTGAAGCCTTGCCTAAGTCCTACAACTAAGGTCAGCCCGACCCTTCCACAGTTCACAGAAGACGGGGACATATTGATTGAACCACAACAAATCAGAAATGTGAGATGGGTCAAGATAGGCAAGAAGTTACACAATCAGGCCTTAGTCATATGGAAAAATTTGCCACCAGAAGATGCCACTTGGGAGGACTATGACAAACTACAAGATCAGTATCCCCACATGAACCTTGAGGACAAGGTGTTTCTTGAAGAGGGTGGGACTGATAGGCCCTCAACTACCCATTCGGGCCCACAACAGGAGACCCAGGCCTAAGACACGCAGCAACCAGGCCCGACACGAGAGAAACACCCGATCACCCATGTGCAACCTCCACTGAGGTTCGTTTATGTGAGGAGGCCACGTCCCTCCAGTTAGTTAGCAGTCACAGTCGATGCCATGTGCAGGAGAGACTGAAGGGAGAGTATAAATAATTGTAACCCCCCAGCTATGGGGCATGAAAAGAAAACCCTACCATTCTCCTCCTTCCTTCCTCTTCTACTCCTTCCTTTCTCTTCTTCCTCTCTTCTACTCTGTTTCAGGAGGGTGAGCTCCCTCAAACAAGCTCAGATTCTCCGAATTCAAAGTAGTCTTATCAGAAACAATAGTGGAAAGGATGGAGAAGAGATTGGCTGGTTGGAAAGCAATTTTTTGTGGTAATAAATAAAAAAAGAAAATTTATTTACAGAGAATAAAAGGAATCTATATTACCTATAAAAGAGCGAATGCCCCTTCTTTCTGGAATTTTCATTGGATGCTTTCTATCCCTCTTGTCTAAGCATACAACGGGCATAAAGAGGGTATATATGTCCTTTACTCTCACTGTAGAAATTGCCCACTTATAACTGTTCAGAAACTACCCACTTATAATTATTTAGAAACTATCCATGAATTATAAATAGTTTTGTCTTAGAGATATTGCCACGCGCAAATGCACGTACATGTTTACTAGTTACAATAAAAGGTGATACGCTCATTCCAATCAAGAGTGTCTTCTCATCTCTCCTTGTTTATGTATCCAATTCGAGCAAGGATGGCAACTTTAATTGCAAAAAGGATGAGAGAGTTCTTAATGAAATCATACTTTATCTCTTCTAATAAAAGGATAAATTGGATATCAACTTGCATTGGCTGGGAATGGGGGGCCATTGTGTGGTAACATTATTTGGATGGAGTTGCTGGATCTTTTTGTCTTTTATTTAAAATTCAATAAAGCTTTTATGTTGATAAGTATAAAGGGACAATAATATATTACCTGACATTGGTCCTAGCTATCTGATCTCTTGGGATGGGTGGACTGGATGTGGACCTGATTTTAGGCATTTTTTTGCACAAAATGGCTACTCTCAGACTTGAACATGCACTCTCATGCTTGTCAGCCTGATCTTTTACCATTGGACCAAGCAATGTGCCCCTTTTTCTTTGATAAGTATCTAATTAAAAACATTAGTCTGTGTTTAATGCTTTAATTTCACATCAGAAACTGGCTCTATTGTTCTGTCTCTTTCCTCATTGGTTCAGTAAAAAACTTGATCTTTACTATTGATGTTGTATTAAAACATCTTGCATTATTGGGTCTGGATTTTCTCTTATTATCTAGTGTAACATAAGATATTCATTTAACTAAGATTTACATTTTACAGTTAAGAGATGGTAAATGATACTCGACCCCGTCGCAAAATTAAGGATGGCGATAGCAACAACTCAAAGAGAGGGGAAATTGGTGCCAAAGGTTCAACTGCTTCAGGCTCGGCAACAACAGATACATCTGGTTTAAGAAGGTCTACCAGAGAACTACCTTCCAAGAAGAAGACATTATCAAGTCCTTCAAACACACGAAAGTCTGAAAGACTCGAAAAACAAACTCCATCAACTCCACTTAAGAAGAAATCTGAGCGAGTTGAGAAGAAAAAAATGCCATGTCCTTTAAAGAAGTCTGAAAGGAGTGAGAAGCAACGCTCTTTGAGCTCTTCGGAGTCAAAGAGGCATGCAAAAGGCTTGAGTACATCAGATACCAAATCTAAAAAGAGGAAGGGAGAAAAAAGTAGGAAGCAGCAGGCACTAGATGTCAGAGAACAGAATAGAAGTGAGAAGCAGGATTCAAAATCCACACATGTAGTATTGAAAAAGAAGAGATTAGATGCCCGTAGTTACAGGGCATTACTCAGCTCCAAGACTAAAATGGCCAAAGAAACAGGTATAGTGTACCTCATCTGAAATGAATATTCATTATTTTTCTTGATTCCTTTTTGATTAATTGATGTTTAAAGATTTTTTTTTTTTTTTTGTGATTAATTATGCCATCTGGTTTCACATTATTACTAGATGGTATATAAGAAAGTTGATGTGCTCTAATATTAGAATCTGGTGAACATGCGGAAAAAAGTTGACTTCTAAATCACCAAGCATTCTTTGCCATGGTAAAGACGTCTTAAGGATTTGACCTATGGGATCTTACTGTATGTCTGAACTCTTAAAACAACTATGTACAACCAGCAATATCTGTTCTTGATGTCCATGTCCCAGCATATTATTGGAAAAGAAAAACTAATGGTTGCTATTTTGTATACATACTGAAGTACTTCTTCTCTGTTTGGCTCAGATCTTGGTGAGAAGCTGAGAAGACAGGATAAGTTGTCTCAAGGGGATAGCAACAGAACAGGGACTAGTGATTCCAAAGAAGTTGAGGACGTTGCAGAACAGTACAATGACGAAAATGGTGAGGAACTGAGAAGAGAAGATATTGTAGGAGGGTGTGAAAGTTCTGCGCAGGAATCCAATTATGATTTGAGAAAATTTCCCAAGGGGACATCAAGATATCACAAGAAAGGAGAACTATCTTCATTTATCCGGAAGCGTAAAATTCATCCTGAAGAGGTTCAGAAGTCTGAAAATGGAGATGGTTCACCAGAGTCCAAGTATAGTGGTAGTTCTCTTCAATCATCCCCTAATGAAATAGTGGGCAAGGAAATTGTTGATGATGGTAAAAGTGTCCATATGGAGAACTCATCAGGGGAAGACTTGCAAAATCAAGAACTAATTGAATCTACTTCTGAGGGGAGATCACTTACTAGTGAGGCTGATGGGGGAAGGACTGACAAACTTGGTTCTGTTAAAAGAAAGAGGAATGCAATGAATATGGATTCTGATGCTTATGCTTCAGGAGCAAGTAAAGAGATTTGCTGTTCCACTGCTGATACAGTTTCTTCATCACAACCTGGCAGCAAAAGGAATTGCACTTTTGAGAAATGTAGTGTCTGTTCTAAAAGACAAAGGTATCCTTTTCCATAAAGTATATGTCTTGTTTTTTGATGTTAATTACACACTTCATATATGTGACATCCCTTCTAATTTGAAGAAAAAAAATAAAAGAATAATCATGTAAACTATACTTGATAGTCTTTGTTGTTATGAGAAAGAAGTTCTATCACATCTGTGCATAAAGGGCAGCCCATTGCACGGGGCTTCTGCCAATGCGTGGTCTGGAGAGGGAAAGATTTATGCAGCCTTACCCCTGCACATACAGAGAGGCTGTTTCCAAGATTTGGACCTTGACCACACAAGTCGAAATGGAGCAACCCAACCTTTGTGCCAAGCAGTGATTTACAAGGCGCGCCTAGGCGCACAAGTGAGGTGTATTTTAGGGTATGTGCCTCGCCTAGGTCCTAGACGCACCTAGGGGTGGAGCCGAGCCGAGTGGAGCGGAGCCAAATACTTGGCTATTCGAGCTTGGCTCGCTGAAACTGTGTTAGGCTCGAGCTCGATTCGAGATAGAGACTTGAGCTCGAGCTCGACTGCAAGCCATGTTTTTTTCTAAAAAATCAAATTTATACATATAAAAATATTTTTTATTTTACATACAAAAAATTAAGAATTATAAAAATTATTTATTAGTATACATAAAAAATAAAAAATATACATATAAAAATGTTTTTATTTTACAAACAAAAAATAAGAATTCTAAAAATTATTTACTATTGTACATAAAAATAAAAATATTATTATATATAACAAAAATTATTTATTAAATATATTTATATTTATATGTAATTGTATGTATGCATATAATAAAAAATTATTTATTTATTTTACTAGGTTTGTGAGCCTCACTGGGCTCGAGCTCGGCTTGAAGCTCGATTTAAACTGAGGCGAGCTTGAATAGCTCGTGAGAAGCTCAACTCGTGGCACCCCTAGGCACACCCCTTTCAAAAGGCACATGCTTGATGCGCCTTGCACCTCAGCCAGGTGTAACCCCCTATTTGCTAATGTTGTTCATTCATTCATTCCAATAAAATTTCTTCATAAAAGGCAATTAAAGTTATAAAATCAAGAATGCAATATGCATGTATGAGAACTAAGAATTTAAGATCCTAACATGGACTTGTTCGGGCTTTGCCTCGAGGGGTGTGGTACAAAGGCGACTCATAGAATCAAGAATGCAATATGTTTTACATCACATTAGCTACTTGAAATAATGCAATTGAGGAAAAAAAGAGATTGTGGGTTTTACATGCTTGAAAATGCTTTATATGTTTGCTTTTATTTTTAAATTTTCATTTGAATACGCTTTATATGTTATGTTTATGTATTTTAATTTTAGATAATAGGTTTTTTAAAACATTTATTTTAAAGTTTAAGTTTATATTTTTTATTAACATTATGTTTACTTGTTTAGTATTTTTTGAAAATTTTGGCATTTTTTGAATTTTCTTACATTTTTTTTTGTAATTTTGCGCCTTGCTTCAAAAAGGCGTGCACCTCGCATTGCGCCTCAGGCGCAAATTGGCCCTTGTGCTTTTTTTACGCCTTGCGCTTTTAAAGGCATGCTCCCACTTCTCATACTGAGTATCAACTATCAAGCACCTTTGGCCCTTGTGCTTTGTTCTGGTCATGTCATTTAGGTTGACTAATGTGCTGTCAACATTGTAAGCATTGATGAATAATGATCGTTCTTGCACCGAAATCGAACTAGATCTGAAACCAAAAGGAGGGAGAAGTATACTTGATACGGATTCCACAAATGTAGCTCCCAAAGTGGTAGTTCACGCCCAAATTGAATCCCAAAACCAGCTTCCACTGAAGATGGCACAACTTGGAATGAAGCCGGTTTAGCAACGCAGTTTTCAGTAAAACTGCAATCCAACACCTTGGGTCGAACAAGGGAGGTGACCATAGTTTTTCCTTTGATATTTTGTTGCAAAGATAAGAGATCAAACTGATCAAGATCAGTCACAAGAAGGGGAGATCGAATTAGGGTTTTTGGGGTGGCAAGAGCAGAGAGAGAGCTGAAAGCAGAATGATAACTGGAGTAGTTTGATCTCTCCTTTTATAAGCCTTAAGGAGCACCACTCCTAATTGAATTAGGAGGTTCCTAATCCAAATCTTTATTTGGATTTGGACTCTATTAGTGGATAAGAGTTATCCTCTTATGAGAATGGGTGCTCTAGACCCATATCCAAACCCATATTCGCCCAAGTCACATGACACCTGAAGCAGTCATGTGACCACTTGATTAATCTCATTAATCATGGGCTTTAGGCCCATTAAGCAAGTGGCTCACGTCCCAAGATAGTTGCTGGCCCATTTAGATTCAATTTGTATGGCGTGGGACCCCAACAATGACCTCACATAAGCCCATATGGGTTCGACCCAGCCTCTGTGAAAAGACCTGACCAAATTCACTACCAAATGCAGTGAACCCCCGAGTCCACTAGTATGGGCTCTTAACGGGCCCGACATTTACAGTTAAATGATCCCTGAGTCCAGCCATCAGGTAAACAACCCTTAATGGTCTCTTACACTTAACCTCTCACCCAATAATGATCAAACACTACTCAATAGGGAAGGACCTCTCCCCTGACTGCAAGGTGCAGTGTTGCACACTCTGCTCGGATGGGTCCCGAGAATTAAAACCTTTTGCAAACCCTTTTTCTTAAAAACATAATATATATTATCATATAAATATATTTTGCAAAACAAATCTCAAACACGATTGAAATTGACTGTCGAGAGTTTTGGATTCCATTAGAGAGAGTGCAGTCCCGATCATTTACTTTGTCTGACAAAGGGGCTGATCCTATCACTATGATCACCCACTCGAGTGAATTCTCAGACTGCCCCAACATACCTAGGTTTTGACCCCCAAAGGATATCATTGATTGGCATATCAAGTCCATGGGCTTGGTGTAACTTTCCAGTTTTGCCCCTCAGTCTCCAAGGTCTAGGGAATAACTAGAAAATGGTTTGGGTTCAGTGCTTCAAACAAACACACACTACCTGTGCTTCGGGTCTAACCCTAGCAGTTGAGACAATTTGCCCCAATTTCTTTGGCAGTACATTAGTGTCAGCCTTGGCAGGATAAACTCCCCAAGTCTATCCAACGACTGAGAACATTCTAAACTAATACGAGTCTCATAAGTGTCTAGTTTAAGGGGTAATTACATAGAAACACACCAATGATAACATGAAATAATTATGTACTTTTATTCCTTTACAATAAATGTATATTATCTGTACATCAATCTGATTGGAGCTAAGAGCATACACTATCTAACTGCTCCCACTTGCACTCAGGTTCAATCTGGTACAAGCCTCAGTTCCATATTGTCCATGTGTTTTTCAAACACTTTCTATGTTAGTGGCTTAGTCAATGGGTCTGCCACATTCTCCGCTGATGCTACCTTCTGAATCTGGATGTCCCCTCTACCAACAATCTCCTAGAGTATGTAATACTTCATCTCGATGTGCTTGGTCTTCGATTGGGCTCTTGGCTCCTTAGCTTGAGCAATGGCTCTAGTGTTGTCGCACAACAGTGGAATCGGTGATGTGCTGGATGGAACAACTTCTAATTCCTAGATGAACTTCTTCATCCAAACTGTTTCCTTGGCAGTTTCACTTGCGGCAATTTACTCGGCCTCGGTTGTGGAATCTGCAGTGGACCCTTGTTTGTTGCTTTTCCATTGTGAAGATGTAAATAGATGTAGACCTTCTATCATCTGGGTCTGATTGGAAGTCGACATCAGTATACCCGATCATCTTTAGTGAACTACCATTGAAGACAAGACAATATTCTTTAGTTCGTTGTAGGTATTTGAGTATGTTTTTCACAACGGTCTAATGCTCCTGTCCTAGGTTTGATTGGTATCTACTTACCACACTCACAGCCTGAGCAATGATTGACCGAGTGCACAACATGGCATACATGATTCTCCCTACGGTAGAGGCATAGGGAACCCCTTTCATGCCCTCAATCTCCTTAGGTGTCTTGGGAGACATACCCTTGGAGAGAGTGACTCCGTGTCTGAAAGGGACAAATCCCTTCTTGGAGTTATCCATGTTGTACCTGTTGACGATTTTGTCAATGTAAGTAGATTATGACAGTCCTATTATCTTTTTCGATCTATCTCTGTAGAGTCGAAGTTCCAAGGTGTAGGAGGCATCTCCAAGATCTTTCATGGAGAATCGTTGCGAAAGCTATACCTTCACCGTAGTCAACATTCTTACATCATTCTCAATGAGTAGAATGTCGTCTACATACAGAATCAGGAACGCAACATTTCTTCCACTGTCTTTCTGTAAACACAGGGTTCATCCGGATTTTGGTCAAAGTCAAATTGTTTGACCGTAGAGTCAAATTGGATGTTCCAATTTTTGGAAGCTTGCTTTAATCCATAAATGGATCTGTTCAGTTTGCACACCATGTGTTCCTGACTAGATGCAATGAAGACTTGCGATTGCTGCATATAGATATCTTTAGTGATATTTCCATTCAGGAACACTGTTTTGACATCCATATGCCAAATCTCATAATCATAGTGTGCTACTATAGTTAACGAAATCTTAATGGATTTGAGCATGGCCATAGGCGAAAATGTTTCCTCATAATCGACTCATTCTTTCTGAGTGTACCCTTTCGCTATAAGACGGGGTTTACAGGTCTCAACCTTTCCATCAGGGCCCTTCTTCCTCTTGTAGATCCATTTGCAATCAATTGCTTTCACTCCAGTGGGTGGATCTACGAGAGTCCAGACTCCGTTGGTTTTCATTGAGTCCATCTCGACTTTCATGGCATCTACCCACTTCAAGGTATCTATGTTCAACATAGCTTTCGTATAAGTCATAGGATTTTCCTCACTGTTCATGGCTTCCATCAAGTAACTTTCTTGATCATAGCCGTAACGAACTGGAGGTCTAGACACCCGGGTAGATCTTCTAAGTTGGGTGTTTTCTGGAATCTGTGGGACATCTCTCACTACTCTTGAGCTCTCTTCATCAAGAACAATTTCTTGACGGTGATCGTTCAAGATGTAATCTTCTTTCAAGAAGTAGGCATTTTGACTAACAAACACCTTTTGTTCTCTTAGGTTATAGAAAAGGATAGAAAAGGTACCTTAAGAGCCCTTGGGGTAGTCTATAAATAGGCAACGACTGGTCTTGGATTTCAATTTGTCTGCACTTGTTCTTTTAACATGTGCTAGACAACCCTAAATTTTCAAGTGTCTCACACATGGTTTCTTACCGGTCCATAGCTCATAAGGAGTCTTAGGAATGGATTTGGTTGGAACCCAATTCAGCATGTCCCAAAAAGGATATAGGTAGTTCTGAACACGAGGAGTGATCGGGCCATATTTAATAGAGTCTGATTTCTTCTCTCAGACACACTGTTTAGTTGTGGTGTAGCAGGAGGAGACAACTGTTATATAATCCCATTGTCCTTTAGGTAGTCCCTGAATTCGTCGGAGAGATATTCACCTCCTCGATTTGATCAAAGGGTTTTAATGTGTTTCTCCATTTGTTTCTCGATTTATTGTCTAAACTCTGAACTTTTCGAAGGATTCAGACTTATGTCTAATTAGGTACAAGTAACCATACCGAGAATATCGGTGAAAGTTATGAAATAACAATGCTGGTTGCATGTCCTAACATTCATGGGACCATATACATCAATATGTGTTAGGCCAAGTGTGCCCGTAGGTCTTTCAGACTTACCCGTAAATGGCCGTTTTGTCATCTTACCTTAAAGGCGAGGCTCACAAGTTGGTAGATCTTCTACAGTTAGAAAATCCAAAGGACCATCCTTCACCAATCTTGTGATACGTTCTATATTGATATGGCCAAGTTGGTAATGCCATAGGCACGTGGGATTAACCGTATCCCGTGTTCTTTTCTTGAATATACGTTCTGACGTAGTTTCAGTTATATTTGTTTCTAGAGAAGGACGGAGGACATAGAGACCATTCTCAAGTTTTCCATAAGTAAGGAATTTGTTATTCAATTTAATTGTAATCTTATCACTGAATAAAACAAAATAACCATCCTTACACAACTTAGAAACTGAAATCAAATTTCTTTTTCTCTTTTTTGATAAATGAGTGAAATTTTATTAAACCAGCAAATAAGAGTTACATGCAACCCGAGGAAAGGCGCGAGATACGACCATAAAAGAAATTACACTGAAGCCCAAAATAAAGTATCCCGGAGTACCCCTTGTTTTGCAAGTGAATCAGCCAATGAGTTTGCTAATTTGCTTACCCACTGAACTCTGATTGTCATATTCCTTGTTAATCATTTAACCTTTTTGAGAAGATCTCTAAAACCCCAAATCACAGTGTCCGAATCCTTCAACCAACCCACTATCACCTGGGAATCCCCTTCAATAATCAGATGCTCTACACCTAGCTGATTTGCAAGCTGGATTCCTTGTATAGTAGCAAGTAATTCGGCCCTTAAAGAGTCTCCCACACCCGCAGGACCCAAGTACAGAGATATAATGTTACTATCTTTGTTTCTCAGCACTTCTCCTATGCCTGAAGGTCCTGGATTTTCTCGGCTACTTCCATCAAAGTTCAGCTTGATAAACTCCTCCCCTGGTGGTATCCGTTCAACCCCATGTCTGTTTTTCCTGGTAGAAGTATTAGCCACTGCTAACCAGCTTCTCCATAGGTCATCAAAAGAGTATGCATTAAAGATCTTTAGAGTTTTCAACCACTGAATTGCCCTTGTCAGAATACATTCTTTAACTTCCGAGAAGTTTCTTTCTTTTTCACAAAAGATTCTGGTGTTCCTTTCTTCCCAAACTGTCCACAACAAATCTGCTCTTATGCACTTCCACATAATTCTCCCTCTCTTTGTGTGCCATTAAAAAATAGATGGACTAAACAAACAAGCTAGTATCAGATGGCAGGTTCCACCTACACTCAAACAACGTAAGAATCCAATTCCATAAAGCTGTAGCAAAGGAGCAAGAGATCAGTAAATGGTGACAATCCTCATTTTGAGATTTACAAAGAACACACCAATTAGGTGATAAGCACCAATTTGGTCTTCTCTTTTGTAGGTTTTCAAAGGTGTTAATCTTACCATAATAAACTTCCCAACAAAAAACAACAATCTTTGGGGGAATGGGCCTAGTCCAAAATTCTTTAACTGGGAAATTCTGAGGTGTAGAAGTGGAATAAAGGGACTTGAAGAAAGAGGAGCAAGTGAAAAAACCTTGCAGGTTAGGGTTCCAAATTCTTGTGTCAGGTTTGAGGGGTTCTAAACAAATAGCCTCAAGTGAAGACAATGAAACTGAAACACAAGCACTTTCATCATCACGTAACCCTCTACGGAAACCAAAATCCCAGTTTAGGGCCTCGGAAGAATCTGAGTAGGAATCAAAACTGGAAACCGACTCTTCCTTATAAAGGGAAAAGGAGTAAAGAGAGGGAAAAAAGATCTTTAAGAGGTTGGTTGCCCACCCAAATGTCTTCCCAGAAAAGAGCATTGTGTCCAGAATTAACATCATACTTGACCATATTGATAAAATGGGGTAGAATTCCGTGAATGGCCTTCCTGGGTGTTGCATGAGTTGCCTGTCGAGATACGCCGACATCCCAACCGTTCTGCATACAGCCGTGAATACTATTCACCACCTTGTGCCACAACCTCTCTCTCTCTAACGGCCATCTCCAAAGCCACTTCCTTAGTAGAGCTTCATTCTTAATAACTTGATTTCCCAATCCTAATCCCCCTTCACTCTTGCTGACTATCTCTCACCTAATCAAATGATACTTCTTCTCTTCCCTTGGCTTCCACAAGAAATCCCTCATCAGCTTTACTAGCTTCTTGGCTTCCCTGGAGGGTATCTTGAATACAAAAAGAAAATAAACCGGAAGACTAGCAAGTGTCGCCCTAATCAAGGCCACTCTACCCCCTTTCGAAATTTAACTTTTTTCCAAACAGCTAGCCTCTTTTCAAACTTTTCCACAATTGGATGCCAGAACCGACTTTCTTTTGGGTTAGCTTCTAACGGAAGACCCAAGTAGGTTAAAGGGCAATCAAACATGGAACACTCTAGAGAACCTGCTATAGCCTCTACCTCCCAATCTTCCAAATTGATTCCCACCACACAACTTTTGTCAAAGTTAATCGATAGGTTTGATGCAGACTCAAAGAATTTAATAAGATCTTTTAGGTTCCTCACTCTCCCTAAGTCTCCTCCTTCACAAAAGATGATGATATCATCAACAAACTGAAGATGAGTCACCGTGACATTATTCCTACCCATCCTCCAACCTCTTATTAGTCCTTCCCAATCTGCTTTAGAAATTATTCTACTGAGCACATCTGCCACAAGTGTGAACAAAAAGGGGGAAAGAGGATCTCTCTGCTTGAGCCCCCTTCAAGTTGGGAAGAAGTCCTTGACCCCTCCATTAACTAGAACTGAAAATTGGCAAGATGTTATGCATCCACTCACCCACTTGTTACAATTCCTTCTCTGAAAATTAAATCTACTGTTCCTATAGTAGTAGTTGCGACTGTTGCAGAAGACCCCAAGTAGAGCACCACTTCGTCGTCATTCAACCTTCTGCTTTCCTTGAACCCCTGCAATGTGTTACATGCACGAGTGGAAGCCCTAGAGTCAATACACCAGGATGTAGAAGTGACCAACATATTGGTCTCTATGACAAGAGATTTGAAATTACCTTCTTTGTTCTTGCGGTGTTCTAGATACTGAGGACAATTCCTCTTCCAGTGTCCAGTCTGTTTGCAGAAGTGACATTCATCCGATGACTTGTCTCTTTTCTGCCATTTCGGCTTGCCTGCTTTTTTCTGAGGCCTCTTCTTGCCCTTCCTCTTTCTCTTTCCAGATTTGCCACCTTCCACAAGCATGGCTACCGGCTTATCCTTCTTTATCAGTTCTTCAGCCCTCTGCAACATATTGCTGAGTTCTTGAAGGCTAACCTTTAGCTTGTTCACTCCTTTCTCCTTAAATGATATTTCTTTGGATCCGAAGGATAATGTAAAGACTATTAATGTAGTAAGATGGTTTTGAAACAAAAGGAACTTTCGTATTGTACAAGCATCGAAAGTTTTTGCCAGGTTGAAGATGGGTTTATATGGGATTGAGCCAAATAAGAAAGTGAAGAAAACAAAGGACCTCAACAAGAGAATTAGAGGGGATTTCGTTAAAGTGAAAGCATGATCTGAGTAGTGGATAGGAGTGGTGGGAAGCCTGGATGGTTTTCTGTTTTGGTCTGGATTGGGTTTTATTGTTTGTTTGAGGTATGGGTTAAACTTGTACAGATGTAAGGTTTTTTGTGTTTTTCAATTGGGGGCTTCTTTCTTTGTTGGGTTTTGATTAGTTGGTGGAGGTACATTTATTGGTTTTTTCTATGCTTGTTTGTGATTCCTTATTACCTCTTGTGTATTTATTTATTTTCTTCTCTGATTATATTTTTTATTTATTGTAAAGAAAGAACATGAAGGGGTGAGGGTCCGAATTCTGGTTTTAGAAGTGTCTAACAAAACTCCCTCCATGAAACAATGGACGCCAATAACTTGATCATAGTTAGAGTTCCTAAATAGCTTTTCATGGGGAAGATAATATTGCTCTATTTGCCAACCCAACATCCTACCCGTTGTTAGTTAGCTATGAATACTTCCAACAACGTAATGCCACATATTGTTTTGCTATCTGGGCAATCTCCACAACCATTTCCTAAGAAGAGATCAAGAGCAGAATTCCTAAGCACCAATCTCCCCACTCCAAGACCACCTTCCTTTTTAACTTTTGCACACCATGTCCCAGTTCATGAGGCGATCTGTTTTAGAACCCCCTCGTAAACTTTTTAAATATTTTTGCCACTGACACAAGGATCCAAAAAAATTGACGAGTAGTCATCAGCATCTAATCCTTGTCCCAACTCTATGGAGTTGGCTACGTAGGTGTTTGGCATCAATGCCTTTTCCTCAGAAAACGGTGCCATATCAGAAAGCCGTTTTTTGGGAAAATGTCTGCTGTTTGGTTAGCCGTTTTTCTGAAAAATGTTTTCTCAAACCATGCCTTGGAAATCGGGAAAGGTCTGAGAAAATGCCCTTTTTGGTGTTTTCCCGTTTTTTCTACTGTTTCTAGCAACAGTATACATGGCATTTAAAAATGCCTATGTGGCAGCAACAACAATGGTATCAAATAGAAAACCAGAGAAAACAGCATGCTTATGCAGCATCATTTTCTGAGGAAATGCCTCTCGTAAACGGTATTGGTTCCAAACACTGCATACATGAATCCTGTTTTGCTATTCCGTTCTGTTCAGTGCCATATCCATTGTTGTATGGGCACTTACATAATTTCTTATTACTTCCACCCAAGTACTTTTTGGCTTGCTCCTAGCTTTTCTAACCATTCCAACTTATAACAAGTCATTTATTTATCTCCTATTGGAGCTACTCATAGGTGATCAAATGAGATGGGGTAAATTAGCTGAGTGGATTTGGTATGGTATCTAATTTCTTGGTTACATTAACAACCAACACCCTAGCGATTTCTTCCTCCTCTTCCTCCAAATTAATTCTGGCCAAGCAACTTTTTGTCAAGGTAGCTTTTTGGTTGAAATCAATACAAAGCACTTCATCAGAGGTATAAGATTCCTTGTGCCTTGTGCCCCATTATCCTGATACAGAATAATTAGATCATCTGCGAACTGCAAGTGAGTCACCTTCACTTTGTCTCTTAGGGTTCTTTTGTACTTTCTTCCTTAAGGCTGCCTTAGCTTTATGTTATAAACTTTTTTTTTTAATACAATCTCTTTGTTAGTAGGCTAACCAAAAGGAAATGTGAAAAATGTGAACAAGCATATTCATTCCCCAATGTCAATTGGCTAGGTCAACATTCTACCTGGTCCTTCTACATCCAGCAGAGCATAGAAAATCATTAGTCAGTTACATAGTTTTCAAGGCGCCAAGGCAAGGCTAGGCGACTGGGGGGCGCCTTGTCGCCTAGTCGCCTAGGCGATGGATTTTTTATGTTAAAAATATAGATCCTAGGGTAGTTCCCTAGGTACCATAACCATACACATCTTTAATAAATATTCATGATTTTCATAAGAAAAGTATAAATTTCATATTAAAGTATAGAAAATCAACATATTCATGAGAAGAAAAGGAAGAAGGAAAATAAAATTCAAAAAATATMGGGGCTGAACCCTTATTTTTGTTATAAGAAAAGAAGAAAATAAAAAGTATCAGTAGTGGTAGTAGTAGTAGAAGAAGAATATATGGAAGAGGAAAATGTGCTGATTAGATAAAATTTTAAGTTCTTCCTTACTTATTGGTTCAGGTTTTTAAGTCTTTAAGGGTTCAATACAGCATTTAGCAATGTTTGTGTTGATTAAACCCTAATAAATAAGAAAATAATAAAAATAAATTAGTATATAAACACACAAAATGATTATTTTAGTTTAATAATGTCTATTTTATAATTATAATCTCAAAAAAGAATGAATAAAACAGTATTTTATAGTAGGAAGTATAAAACTGCTAGGCGATTAGGTGAGGCGAGCCTCAAAGGGCGCCTTGTCGCCTAGGCGTCGCCTAGGCATCGCTTTGACAACTATGGTCAGTTACTTGATGCCAATTGGGTTAAACTTTTTAGCTTAGTGTACCAAACTTGAGGTAATGGTCGGTCTATAAGTCTATAACACTAATGACACTATGGGTTCAGTCATACATGTTGATTAGGCATTATTCAGTACTCCTTAACAGTATAATGACTATTATGCATTATGAACTACTTAGCCATTATAATGGTATTATTAAATGCATTGTTATGTAACATCTGTCATAGCAATTGAAGAGCTTATATAAATAACTAACTTGTGACTGACTTATGCTGATATTTGATTTGGACAGGTTGGACAATGATGCACAAAGTTGGGAAGTCTGTTCATGCAAAGAAAAGGTAAGGCATAAGTAATGTTCACCTCTTTCCTGATGTCTTTCTTTTTTTCCCCTTACTTTTCTTTTGTTTTCTTCTTTCCTTTCTCTATTTGGGGCCGTTACTCTATCTCCTGCTACTCATTTCTTTTTTGGGAGGTAGTGCATGACTTTGAATTTATTAATCATTTTAATATATGTTAACACACTTCTTCTTCTGAGAAGGCCAGGAAATATAAGAATTATTCTTTTGTTTAGGCACATCACATTCAATACCTGGATGTTAATTTTAAGGTCATAATTCTACTAAAAAAATGTTGGGACAGCCTAGCCACAGGTTCCATTTCCTGCTATTTTGAGAAAAGGGCCTTTTGGGAGCTCCAATCAACATGCAGCCCTTCCCTCTTTCTTATTGCTATTCCCTAATGTTTCTACAATCTATTCTTTTGTACAGGAGGGGGGGTCTCAACTATTGAAGATTGGTCTACCAGAAAATCTTGTTCATATCTAAAGCTATTGGCGAAGAACTAAACTACATACCCTAATTATCAAAAGAAAGTGGAAAAAATGATTGGTTGAGTTGTTTTGGGGACTTCTGGGGCATGAAATGTAACTAGAAAAAATGTTGGGTTAGGTGGCAGACTCTAACCTAAAAAGTGGGATGTTTGGCTTATTTGTATATAATCCAATATCTATTACCCTCTAATGAAAGTTCATAGTACCAATATATATTTCATTCTAATAAATGTTCATAGTGACCGATAAGACGTAAAGGAAATAGGAAAAGCATGGCCCTATTCAGAACATCATTTTCTAGAATGAAAGTGCTTGCAATTTCTGAAGTGGGTGTCTATCAAACTCGCTTTGCTGTTTTATGTTCACTGCCTTTATACTAGAACATCATGGGTGGCTAATTATGGCTGCACTTGACAAGGTGAATCATGTAAATTTTTTATCCGTTCAGGTGCATTAATATATATTTCTGGATGCTAGACCTTTTTTTCACTTGATTCTGATTTCATATTGGATGTTCTTTTGGGATAATTTTTGGAAATGGAGAAAAAACAATGGAATCTTCTCTCTCATCTATTTTTTATGAAGTTAAGCGTTATAGTGATCAAAAGAGAAAGAAGTAAGTAAAACAGTTGGCCAACCTTCTCAATGTGGTAGGGAAGGGGCTCTGGCATGGAAGGAGTCCTAGAGCTCTGAAACGAAAGGAGCATGATTATATGTTGCATTTAGTGTTTGGTATACATTCTGGTTTTTGTGTGTTCACAACTATATATGTTCAATTTTTATGATCAATAACCATTTGCTTTATTAATTAAAAACAATAGTTATGTACAGATTTTTCACTTGGTGTTCAGAGTGCATGCTGAAAATCATCTCTCCCTATGTGTTTTCTTACACTTATTTGTCACTTATCAGATTGGATATTGCTTATGCTGTTCATGTTGTAAGTCCCTGTTTTGGAACACTTAAAATAAGTACTTATTTGAATAAGTATTTATTTTAAGTGGTGGTACCACACAATAAGCACTTATTCGTGTTTGGCGAAAAAGCCCAGAATAAATGCTTATTTTGAAAATAAGCACGTAAAAAATAAGCCAAAATTGGGTGGCTTATTTTTAGTGCTTATTGGTTATGTTAAGTTAGAGCTATAATTATCATTTCCACAAATTTAAGTACTTATAGATGTGGTTCTAAATGTCGATACAGGCTGATATGTCGAATGGGGCATATCGACCTATGTCTTTGGGCGCCTTTAGTTTTTTTTCCAAACCTGTTCAGGGGGGTTGATACAAGGCCTTTCTACCCCCTGAAATAGGTCAACCCCTAAAGTGTTGCCTAAAGTGCCATATTGGTGACCCACTGATACGGTCCAATATGTTGCAAAATTTAGAACCTTGCTTATGAGATAAGTGATGCACGACACAGTGCAACACAAATAAACACTTATGTGGTTTGAGAAAAGACCTCCTAAACACTAATAACTTCCATGTCCTTGGTCAGCTATCTGTACATCCATTTTTTCTTAGCAAATTTCTATATTTCATTTTCCTCCTTTAGTAGCCAGCCTATAACAAGTTTAGAATCTTCCTCAACAGTCAACTTGTTAATATTCAACTCCTTTGCTCTTTTAATCCCTTCCATTTACTGCCATAACCTCAACTCTAAGTGAATCACCACCTATCCCAGATGGACTCGGGTTACCTTTTCTACTTCCACTAAAATTCAATTTAGTGATACCAGCAACCTGTGGAGAGCATATTGGACAAGCTACGGACTTAAGTGGAACTGAATCAACCACTTCCTTCCAATTCTTGAACGGATCATTTGAGGAAATGCTTTCAAATAGTTCTAAGGATTTCACCCAATGAACCACCCTAACAATGATACTTTTAATGGTGGATGCTACACTTCTTTCCTTTTCAGAGAATATTCTTCTGTTCCTTTCTTCCCATATTGTCCAACAAATAGATGACCTTTGTACATCTCTACAGAATTTTACCTCTTTTCTTTAACCCTCTAACAGAGAGGGAGGTAAACAAACTTTGTACATCTGGAGGGGGGACTCCATCTGCAACCAAATAGAGAGAAACCAATCCCAAATCACAGAAACAAATGGACATAATATTAAAAAGTGATAGCAACTCTCACCATTAGCTTTACAAAGAATGCACCAATGTGGAGATAAATACCAATTAGTTTTCTTCTTTTGGAGAAGGTTACAAGTGTTACACCTTTCTAGAATAGTTTCCCAACAGAAAGCTCCTATTGTAGGAGGAATTGGTTTACCCCAAACTTCCTTTATTGGAAAAGATTGCCCCAGGCCAACAGAAGACTGTGAGAGAGCTTCTAAAGAAAGAGACACAAGAGAAAGCACTAGAGAGAGACAAGATCCAAATCCTTTTATCCCATTTTGATGGGTCTAAAACCACCCCATCCAGGATTTTATTTAAAGCTAATACAAAGTGCAATTCAGAACCCCTTAGATTCTCTTCTAAAACCCAAATTCCAGTCAAACCCAAAAACAGAATTGGAAGGAACTAGAAGAGAAGATATGAGCTCATTTTTAAATCTTGAGAGAGAAACTAAAGAGGTAAATTGTTCTTTCAGAGCCGACTCCCCCACCCAAACATGTTCCCAGAACTTCACTAGGTTACCAGAGCATAACTCATAACTGATGAAAGGCAAGAATGACAGAAAAATGGCTTGAACTGACTTCCAACTAGGGATGCAAACAGATTGGATCGGATTCGAATCAGGGTATATCTTAATCTGATCCGACACTGTTCATCATATATACATGCTTTTTTTTATAAAAAATAAATAATATAACAAATTTATAAAAATAAAATAAAAATATATTTATAAATAAATAAATAACATATATATTATATTTATATTTATAAGTATATAATATATGTTGGATTGGATAGGGGGTTGATCCGAATCCGATCCGATCTGAAGATCAAAACAAGGGTGATCCGAATCCGACCAAATGGGATCATATCTTGATCCGATCCATTTGCACCCCTACTTCCAAGGATAGGTTCTTGTGGCCCTTGCCAACACTGCAGTGTCTCAGCCATTAACCGCTTGTTTGTGTATGCATACAATTACCTTAGCCCAAAGCTTATCCTTCTCTGTTGTTAATCTCCATAACCATTTTCCCAACAATGCCTCATTCTTTTTTTGAATATTGCCCAAACCTAGTCCCCCTTTCACTCTTGCTCCTATTAACCACTTCCCATCTAACTCTATGCCTCTATGGTCTTTTTTCTCCTCCCTTGATTCCCACAAGAAGTCCCTCATCAATTTCTCCAATCATCTACTCACTCCCTTGGTATCTTAAACACTGACAGGAAATATATTGGTAGACTAGCCAAAGTGGACTTGGTCAAAGTAATCATGCCCCCCAAAGAGAGGTAATTCTTCTTCCATGTGGCTAATCTCTATGTAAATCTGTCCACCACTGGCTCCAAAAGTTGGTTTTATAAGGATTATCCCCTAATGGCAACCCCAAGTACTTCAATGGCCATTGAGAAACCGTGCACCCCAAAATGTTTGTGTTTTGAATTTTCTCATTCTCAGCCATATTAATACCAAACACACAACTTTCAGTTTGACATCCTTTCAAAGAGATTTATTGCCAATTTTTATTGGTCTTGTTTCTGCTGCCTAAGAAAGGTCGTAATTGTACTTCTACCTTATATTAGAACATCAAGCATCTTATGATTCTAACTCACATCATCATTATCCTCATCTCATCCCTTCTTTTTATCCCTTGTATATCTTGGATTTGGTTTGTCTAGCATGCTTTTTTCTTCTTTCTTTGGAACCCATTTCAAATTCAACATCGCTTCATTTCTCTTTTGATTTCTCCCGTTCACTGCTGCCACAGATGAGGAAGACTGATAAACCCACTGTTTGGTCTATCATCGCTTGAGTGGAACCCTCTCTCACATGGTCTTTTAATTTGCCACGTGAGTGGTTTAGTTTCATATTATGCCAGAAGTTGGCCCTTCTGGTTGGATGGGTATGGACAGAACCAGTTCACTTGATCCTGCGTTGTCATCTTCCTCTTTCCCACTTACAATCCATGACATCTTGGTCAGCTCGTTATTAACTTTCTGAGCAACAACCTCAGCTTAAGATTTGAACTCTACCATTTGATCTCCATTCTTTGGCTTAGATGTGCCTGCCAAATCTAAGTGATGATAGACCAACCCTCCTATTAACTTTCGGTTTCCATTTCCACATTACTCCATCTACCTTCCCATTTCTCGTCTCCTACCATGACACATGGCCTCAACATTGCCACGTCATAGTCGTATGCGTACCAGCTTTCCTTCTAGAGTGTAACTCCTACAAAGGATGCGAACTACATTCTAAACATCATTCCTTCTGTGTGAACCTTGATCATTTGAGGAATCAATTCAGGTTGTGTTCCAACCAGTGTTTTGGTTACAGCTGTAAATTTTCGCTATCAATTTGTTTTAGAGCTCATCTGCAGAGTGTCACCATTATTTCAAACACCTCCTCTGTCCATAGGTGAGAAAGTAGGCTAAACCCTTGTATGTTGTATCTCGACAGCTGTCTTCTTATATAGTATGATTTTACTCATTAGACACCACCTTTTTTTTTTTGATAAATCATTAGACACCACCTTTCCATCATTATCATTTCCTCTTCTGTCTCCATTGAAACTACTGCAACTTTCACTTCATCTTCTACTACTTCCAGTATTGCCTTCTTGCTTCATAAAAGGTGCTATCACCATAGTTCCTTAAAATTGTAATTTATTGACAGCTTCCCCCACCTTATCCCAACCAAGGTCCAAAGTATTTTTACCATTTATTCTATTTATAAGCTTGGATACAGATATGTGTCATGATACGCTTTGGATACACATGGATATAGTGGAAAGAAATGGATATGCTTGGATACATTGGGGAAGCTCTTACAAATCCACAACTACATCACTAATAATATCTAAAACTGATATAATTATGAATAAGTTATAAACATATAAGAAATGCAAACTTTTATAGTTTATATGAAGTGATACTTTACAATCCACAACACTGGAAGTCTAGAAAAGATGCACATCATACAATAATTTTACTAATAATACATCAGTGTTTGGGCTTTCAATCTACTAAAAGTTCACTACAAGACGCATTAAATTATTATTGGATCAATGAGTTTGATAGATTATTGATAAGTCCATCTTATAGTTCTTCCTTACCATGAAAATCATAAAATAAATGTTCTTTTATTTTTCAAAATTTTCCTAAAAATTAAGATAAAAATTCATTATTGGCATAAAATATTGTTAGATCAATGAGTTTAAAGATCATAGATAGATCCATTTATAGTTCTTTCCTGCAATGAAAATCATTTATAAATTTTATCTTAACTTATTGATCCACTCAAAGGTAGTTATTTGTTATTCTTTCTTCTCTTTGTAGAAAAAGTTTTCCTGTCTTGACCTTTGATTTATGGTGTTATTCCATTCCAGATTTCTGTTTGTGATAATTGGTCCACCCAAAAATACCTTTGAACCATAGAACTACTTCACCTGTTAACATTACCATTGCTTTGCTTTTCAAATATTTAATGATGGAACTCCTCTTGATATAATTTTCTCAAACACATGATTTTGCTTTTGCCCTGACTGTCTTCTTCCAACTGGTTACTGAGTGGAACTCACCTTCTTCCGTCTCTTCTTTATCCACATAGAGCCTTAACTATATATATTAAATTACAACCATACAATTTGATTTGATTCATTAGCTAGAACATGTTTCATTTTGTTTCTTAAACCCCTCAAAAGGTTGCCATCATTATCTCAGAACATGGATATGGTTGTAAAAGTTATGCAGCTCTTTTAGAAGTAGTTGAGCTGATATTTTTCTTCTGTGTTGGAGTAGATAGTCCTTTGTCTACTAGGTGCATCTTTCGTTTCATGTCATAATAAATTTGGGAAGAATTAATGTTTTGGAAATTTTTGGTTATGTCATGTTTGTTTATTTCTTTGCTGATTTTCTTGGGGATAAGCTTGTCACAGGCAATTATTTGTTGAGTTGCAAATGTCTAGTCTACCCCTTTAGGATTCCTTAATCAAATCCTTGATGGTATCAGAAATCGGAAGTAATGGTGTTTTCTCTTCTCGTGTGAATGGCTAATGCAATGGTGCTGCAAGTTAAACCTTTGTGATAGACTTGTTATTTTATTTTATTTGATTTTATTGCTTCCCTATAGCAAATCCTTTATGTATAGTCATTATTGTCAATGTTGTTACTTGTTAGTAGGCTTGTATTCCTTCTAGTTGTCTATGATTATTTTTTTTTACAATTTTCTAACTGCATGTAGTGTCTCTTCCTTTCTTTTCATTTTTTCTTTTATTTCTTTTTCGGCATTTCAAGGTCTACTTTTGCACGAACCCTTTGTTTGTTTACCTTCAACCTTATTCTTGGATTACATCTTGGTTGAGTGATGTTCACTTTTGCACTGAATCTACTTTTGTTGATTCACTAAACATATGCCTCTTAATATGGAGGAAGGTGAAGGCCATAGTGGCATATAGGTGATTCTAGGTGGTAGTGAAGTTCCTAGTTGCCTAGGCAAGTGCATACAATTTTACAAAGTAAAAAAAAATTAATCCCCTAGTTTTGTATACTATCATGCATATAAATTGAGAAAATAACAGTGCACATAAATTGAGAAGGGGATGGAGATATAGAGATTATAACTATTTTTAGATTATCTGCCAATGTGAGCTTGTCTTACACTGCTGCTCCCAAGCTTGGAAAAAGCAAGAGGGTTGCGTCAGGTAGGCAGCCAGCACTAGATGTTTTCCATACCCTTATGAATATGGATCCTGATTTGTCTTTTTGTGCTCATGCTAAAGCGTTGCTCTAAATAGAATGGATCGGCAAAACAGAATTCATGTAGTCAGATATAGTTGGGATAAGGCATGGATGATGATGATGAATAACTATTTTTACATTATGCTTGGTTGTCCTGATTTAACTTGTTTCATTTTTTTTCCTATTTGGTGTTTTAATTATCTTTAGAGCTTTCTTCTTATCAGTTGAAACTTCTATCTTTTAACTGGTCTTATTGCTTGTTCATTTTATAGGAAGTCTCTGCGCAGTTAGAGACATTAACAAGTCCTCAAGTAGTTGAACCAGTGCTCAGTCCCATCCCGAAGGATAGGGATGATGGGGTCAACGAAGATACCAATATCAATCTTGGTGAGCACTTGCCCGTTGTTCAAAGGTACTTTGTCTCCCTTTTTATGCTATTGACTGATATATTCTCTTCATACTTTTTTGTTAGACTTTGGCAAGTGTTTTCCTAGTAGAATGTGTTAGAAAATCAGAAGAAGAAAGAAGAGAGAAAATAATGATTTGGAGTCAAAAGAATAGGTTGGTGGTACCAACTCTAGTATTTATACTAGGGCGACCCAAAATATAAAAAAATAAAGAAAAAATTACAAAAGTGCCCCTACAACACTAAAGAATAAACAGATGATAGTTTTAACACTCCCCCTCATGTTGGGACATGGATGTCAATCATGCTCAACTTGTCACACAAGTCATTGTGTTTCAAGTGATGTAGACCCTTTGTAAAGATGTCCACAAGTTGCTCCTCAAAACTAACATAGGGAGTACACGCTTCCCCATTAACAAGTTTCTCTCTAATAAAGTGGATTGTTGCAATATTGATGGCAACCTTGTTATCAAATTACAAGGACAAGGGCTATCAATAGAAAATCCTAACTCACCCACCAATTTTTTTATTCACATTATTTCGACCACTCCTTGGGACATTGCTCTGTACTCAACTTCAGCACTGGACCTAGCCACTACATTTTGTTTTTTGCTTCTCCATGTGACTAGGTTCCCCCCACCCACAAAGGTACAATAACCACTGGTGGACTTTTTGTTATCAATTGATCCGACCCAATCAACATTTGTGTACACCTTAACCTTCAAATGCCCATTTTTTCGGAACAATAAACTAGCCCCTGGAAACTTCTTGAGATACTTGAGGATTCTTTCGACTGCCTCTAAGTGAGTGGTTTTAGGGGCATGCATGACCTTGCTAAGAACACCCACGACATAAGCAATGTCTGGTCCGGCCATGGACATGTACAAGAGCCTTCCGACAAGCCTCTGGAATTTCTTCACATCTTTGATAGTCTCACCACAACAGTCACTTGACCTGTGATTTGGATCAATGGGAGAATTGTTTGGCTTTGCTCCTAGTTTTTTTTTGAATCTTGTAATAGATCTAGGATGTATTTTCTCTAAGAAATGAAGATCCCCTTTTGTGAGCGGGCAACTTCAATTCTGAGAAAATACCGAAAGGGATCTAGATCTTTCACCTCAAACTGAATCGTTAGGAACTCTTTTAGTTTCTGAATTTCAACTTTCCAATCACTAGTTATTACTATGTCATCAACATACACTACCGGTGCTGCAATTTTTCCTTCCCCTTTTTTCTTAAACAATGTATGATCAATTTGGCATTGTTTACAACCTATGTACTACATAGCTAAATGAAACTTGCTGAACGAAGGCCTTGGTGATTGTTTTTGTCCATACAAGGACTTCTTTTGCCTGCACATTTTTTGTTCACTGCTTTCCGCATGAAAACTAGGGGTTGCACCATATACACCTCTTATTTAAGATCACCATTCAATAAAGCATTTTTGATATCCAACTGATGAAGACCTCAATCAAGGTTAGTGGCTAGAGAAAAGAGGACTCTGATAGAATTCTTATTAACCACTGAGACAAGTGTCTTTAATAATCTACTTCGTACACTTGAGTAAACCCTTTTGCCACTAACTGGGCTTTATACCTTTTCACTGTGCCATCAACTCTGTACTTACCAATATTTGAACCCTAATAGACTCATACATATGGTTCAACCCCAAAAGAAAAGCCAAAACCCGTTGTTGGGGAATTAGAGACTTGTAGACCTTAGCATCCACCTCACATTTCGAATCCATATTCTGATAGTGATCCAACTCCTTCCAAATTGAGGTCAAATTTGAGGAGTATATGGAGAGATTCCTTTCCCACACTTGCAGGTTGAGGATGCAGCTTGCAACTGATAGGAAAGTTCATATCAAATCCCCCACTCACTCCACTGTTACTAGAGGATACACCGGAGACAGCTGAATCCTTAGAAGACTTGCTGGGAAAGGTCTGATTTCACTATTCAGCCACAAAGAACAGTAGAAATAAGAGAAACTGTCACAAGAACGCTTGGTCTCACACAAACCAGCACTATAGAATCATTCCTTTCTGTTCACACCAAAGAATCACACACTACCACATTGCTGAAAAAATTCCAGAAGTAAAAAACAGTCTATTCCTGGTCTCGACCGCCCCTACGAGTATCACTTTACCCTATTTTAGGCCACACATTCACTGCAATCACCAGAAACAAATCATCCAGACCTATACAGCCACCCTACCTGGGTACAAAAGGATCACACGATTCACATGGAACTGAAAAAACAACTTCACAGGTCACAGCATCTATTCACCCCTCTTACAGATGATTTCTTGGTACACAACCAAGAAAAAAAGGGAAAAATCACAAAGGAACTACTTACAGTTCAGCCGATGCACTTCCCTCTAGATTTGATCCAAAAAGAAATGAAGTCTGAAGAAAGTCAGATTTGATCCCAAAATTGATGCTCTGATACCATGTTTTCTTAGTAGTAAGTGTTAGAAAGTCAGAAGAGAGAAAAGAGTAAAGAATGATTTGGAGTCAAAAGAATAGTCTGGTGGTGTCAGCTTTAGTATTTATACTAGGGGCAACCTAAAATATAAAAAAATAAAGAGAATTACAAAAGTGCCCCTACTGCACTAAAGAATAAACAGATGACAGTTTAACAGCAAGGAATCTTGCACTAATTACTTTTTTGCTGATCATTGAATTGTTTTTCATGTAGTGGGCCTAGTGGTTCTTATTTATTATATGCTTTTTAAAAGGTATATGCCATTGTTTTCTTCTTTAGGGAAATTGGGCATGGTTCGAGTGGTTTGCATACTGAAGTTGAGATCTTGGTTCCCCCAAAGGTATTTGTGTTTTTATCTACTTATCTTTGTATCTTCTTGTAAACTAATGCGGTGAGTAATTGAAAAAAGATTCATTCGATGCTTAATGTTATATTTATCCCAGATGACTTGTAAATTTTGATTTGACATTTTTTGATCTTTTCATAATGCATCGCATCAGGATAGAGGGGAACCTGAAGGTAGGGTTGGCACAAGATGTATTGAAGAAGTCAGCATTGATACCCAGCAAGATCAGTTTCCATTGGGATTTCAAACTGATAGTGACGATAATGCATGTGTCATCTGTAAGCTTGGTGGAAAGCTCTTGTGGGTAACCCTACTTTGGTTTTTGTTGACTTTGTTTTTACTTGGTATCAAGTGTTGAAATTAAGATGAAGGCAAAAATTTTGCCTGCTATTAGCTTGTTATACTGTTGCGTTATTTGGTTGTTAACCTTCTATCTCAGACTTCATTCATTTTGCCTAGTTCAGTATGCAATGTATACCCTTACACCAGGTTTTATGACGAGTAAATATGCACGGGATTGCATATAAAAACTCAGTATTGTCACTACCATTGTTAACCTGTATTAAAAAGAAAGATTTTGCAGCTTAGATTTGGAAAAGGGGGTGGTGGCCTGAATTGAAAGGGGTGCTGAAAGAAACAGTGGTGAAAGAGGCAGCACTCAGCCTTTTTGTTTTCTAGACCAATAACTGAAACAGATTCATTAAATTAAAGATAGGGAGGTACAAAGAAGGGAGGGATAAACTCTCTTAGCTGTCCCATAAAAGAAGCAAGGTTACAACAAAACCCAAAATAATCGATTCCTTCCCATCCCTTGTTTAGCGAATGAATTGGAAAAGAAATTAGCCTCTCTCTTTACCCACTGAAAATAGACCTTCATTTCTTGTAATAGCCACCTAATTCTCCTCTTCTCATAAATGTAGCTCCACCACCCAACATCCTCTCTCTTTTACTAGCTTTGAATCCGCTTGAATTGCCAACTTACGGATTTACATGTCCTTAGCTTTCTGAATTCTTTCCAAGACAGCTAAAATTTCAGTCCTCAAAGAATCACCCACCCTAATTGGACCTGAGTAAAATGCAAAAATGCTACCTTCATCAATTTTGAAGACTCCTCCAATGCCTGAAGGACCCGGATTTCCTTCATTGCTACCATCAAAATTCAGCTTTAAAACACCTCCAAAAGGTGGGGACGAAATAGGCATAAGAGCCACCTTCATAGGAGCAGAATCAGCTACTTCCCTCCACTTTCTTACTGCATGACCAACTGGAATGTCCTCAATTAGTTTCAAAGACTTCACCCAATGAACCACTCTAATAGTAATGGCTTCAATTAAAGCATCCCTGCTTAGTTCTTTGACCAGCAAACAGCTGCCCATGTACACCTCCATAGAGTTTTACCCCTCTTCTTTGACCAGCTAACAAAGGTAGAGCTGTACAGGAAAATAGGCTTTGTACATTAGCCCCGGGGGGGGGGGGGGGGTTATACCTGCACCCAAACAACAAAAGAAACCATTCCTAAATTGAAGAGGTAATGGGGCAGGGCTAACATTAGTTGGGGGAAGGTTAGGTCTTTTTCTTTGTAGTAAATCACAGGTTTTAATTCTTTATAGAAAAATATCCCAACAAAAATCCCCAATCCTGGGCTGAATAGGTGTACTCCAAATCTCTTTTACATGAAAAGGCACTCCAGCACTATCACTCGGCTATGTTAAAGTTAGAAAGAACAAGGCACAGTAAAAAGACCAGAAGAATAAAAAGTCCAGATTTGGTTATCCCTTTTTGAAGGATCCAGGATCATCCTATCAAGACTGTGGGGCAGAGTTGAGACACTATCAATTTCAGACTCATGAAGGTCTCTTCTAAAACCCAAATCCCAATCTTAAGTTAGAAGGAACCATAGAAGAGGTAATGACCTCCTTACAGCTGGAAAGGGCATAAAGAGAAGGGAGTTGTGCCTTCAAAAGGTGAATTGCCTAACCAGAATTTGACAAGATTTCCAGAACAAGGATTATACCTGATAAATGGCAGGAAAGATGGAAGGATGGCATGAATGGTTTTCCATGGAGGTGCTCTTGTAAGCCCAACTAGAATTCCAGAATCCTACCCATCAGTTGCAAACCCATGAATACTTATTACCGCCTTTGCCCACAATTTATCTCTATCCATTGTCAATCTCCACAATCACTTCCCTAACAGGCAATGTTCCTCTCCTAAATGTTCCCAAGATCCAAACAACCAAACCTCTTACTTCTACAAGCCATCCCGACTTACTCTATAGTCCTTCTCCCATGGCTCCCATAAAAAATCTCTCCATCAACTTTTTCTGTCTCTTACTAACCCCCACTAGAATTCTAAAGACTGGCAAGAAGCATACATGTAGGTTAGCTGGTGTAGACCTAATTAATGCGATCCTACCACAAATAACTCTTCTTTCATGAAACCATTCTCTTTGTAAATCTTTCAATTACTGGGTTCATGAAATTACTATCTTTCAGATTAGCCCCCAGAGGCAGCCTCAAGTAAGTCATGGGTCATTGTGAAGCCACACAACCCAAAATTTCTGCTCCCTCTGAGATCTCCGTCTCCTCCATAATCAGTCCCACAAAGCAAATTTTACCAAAATTGATTTTCAAATTGGTGATTTGCTCAAAAGTTTCCACAACCAAATTAAATTTCTCACCCAACTAGGATTACCTCCTATGCAGAAAAGGATTGTATCATCAGCAAATAGTAGGTGAGTGATTGTCACCTCATCTCTACCCACTGTCCAACCCCTAATCAAGGGCAGCACTCCGACTTTATTGAGCTACTCTCTTGCAAACCCTTGGAAAGGTACCCTGCAAACCTTGAAGGCTTAGACACTTTCACTCCCTTCACTAGATTTTGGCTAGGCAATGGTAATCAAATTAGATTCTGGATTGGCCTCTGGTGGGGCAATAAAAAAAGCCCTCGTCTCCTTCCCTATTCTTGCTTGCCCATGATAAAACAAGCCCTTGTCTCCTCAACCATTCTCAGGGAAAACCAGATCCTCTCCTAAAACTTCATCTTTCATAGTTCCTTGAGTGATACAAAATTTTGGATATTTCTTTAGTTATAACCTCCATTTCTGATGCCTTCGTTTTTCCCCTCCACCCAAGATAAACTAATTTAGTCCTTCCCTCAACCCAACTGTCCAGTTCTCCACCAGTTCTTACTTTCATAAACTTTTAGCCAACCCCTCTCCTCCTTCCTTGACAAAAAAAAGGATTCGGCTCTCCTTCGTACTCCCAGAATTGCTTTTTTCCGCTTGTTTGGGAAGCAGCTCGTGGCAAGTTGAATACTTGTGATATCGTGTAGAAGAAGCTACAGGGACAATGCATCTCACCCCATGTATGTGTCTTATGCTATATAAATTGATTGGCCACCTACTTATTAACTGTTGGGTTGCATAAACTTCGGCATTTTTTTTTTTAGATTCAACTTGTAGTGGCAGCTATAGTTTCCCACCCCCTACTTCAGTTCGAGAGTTTGTTCAATGACACAACAACAGACTGGGAAAAAGAGGAAGATTTTTGGAAAAGCTACTATCCATGTCATGATGTGGGGCATTTGGGAAGAATGTGGTTCTAGAACTTGAAAGGATTAATGATAATTTTGGGGAGAAGAGGAGTTTCGAGGTCATTCCCAACACAATTAAAAGATTTAGACACCAAAATAAAAAAAAGCTAATTGTGCCAGTCTTTAAGGTTTTTGCTAGATTATGAGGAGCTGTATTTCGGGTTGAAGTTAACAAGAGGATGAAGAAGACAAAAAGAGTCGTGAAGAAAAATTGGATATTGGAAGCAATAATTGGATCTTAGAACTTGGAACTTGCATCTGTTTAGTAATTGCATTAGATGAAGTATGTGTATTTTGCTTCTACAACACCATTGGCCATGGATCTGTATTTTGCTTCTGCACTGGAGTGGGCAACAACATTCTGTTTCTTGCTTCTCCATGAAACAAGGTTGCCCCCCCCCCCACAAACGCACAATATCCAAAAGTGGATCTCCTGTCATCAACACATCCAGCCCAATCCGCATCTGTATACACTTCCAGTTTCATATGACCATGATTCTTGAAGAGTATACCTCTTCCTGGACATCTCTTTAAGTAGGCAAGAATCCTTTCTACTGCAAGGAGGTGGGTGGTCCTGGGAGAATGTATGTATTGACTGACAACACTAACAGCATAAGAAATATCTGGTTGAGTTAGGTAGAGATAAAGAAATTTCCCAACCAGCCTTTGGTACATAGCCCTATCCTTAAGGAGTTCTCCACTTTCTGCACTTATCTTATGGTTAGTCTCAATGGGAGTATCAACAAGTTTCACTCCTAACTTGCCAGTTTCTTCCAATAAGTCCAGAACATACTTCCTTTGGGAGATGAAAATACCATGCTTAGATCGAGCTACCTCAATTCTTAGGAAATAGTGTAACTTTCCTAGGTCTTTTACTTCAAATTATTTGTGAAGGTGCTGTTTAAGGGTTTCAATTTCACTAGTGTCACTTTCTGTTATCACAATGTCATTTACATAGGCTGCAAATAGAGTTAGGGAATGACCTGTCTTCTTAAAGAAGAGAGTATGTTTTGACTGAGCCTGTATGTATCCGAATTTGTCCAAAGCCAGTCTAAATCTATCAAACCAAGCTCTTGGAGATTGTTTTAGCCCGTACAAGTCCTTTTTCAAAAGGCAAACTTTCTTTCCTTCTTCTGAACTATAAAAGCCAGGGGGTAACTCCATGTAAACTTCCTTTTGCAAGTCTCCGTTGAGAAAGGCATTCTTAACATCTAGTTGAAATAGTGGCCAGGAGTAGTTTGCAACAATGGATAGAAGAACTTTGACAGTGTTCATTTTTGCAACAGGTGCAAAGGTTTCTGTATAGTTTATGCCATAAGTTTGTGTGAATCCCTTTGCAACCAATCTGGCCTTATACCTCTCTATAGTACCATCAACATTATATTTCACAGTAAACACCCATCTGCATCCAACAGGTTTTTTCCCTTCAGGTTGGTTAACTAGTTCCCATGTGTTCTTTTTGACAAGAGCTTCCATCTCTACTTACATTGCTTCCTTCCATTTAGGTATCAAAAGGGCTTCTTGCACTCTTCTGGGTATAGGAACAACAGAAATAAATGTCAAGTATATGACCTATAGGATTCTGAGAGACAATTATAGGAAAGGAACTTGGAGATGCAATGGGCAGTGGCTGAAGTGTAACGACGCTTCCCTTTACGAATAGCAATTGGAAGATCAAGGTCATCTGACTGTGGAGGCTGAGCATCTATAATAGTGGGGTCAACAGTGAGAGTAGTAGTGTTTGGATCTGGGGCTGCAGAAGATGTTGGAACTTGCCTGGATTGCTGTTGAGTACGAGAGTCAACTTGCCTCCACCACTTTTTGTGATACACTCTTAATTCTCTGCATTTTTAACAACCTTCACAACTCCCCCCTCAATATCTGGGACAGGTAAAGGAACTTTTGGGGCTGAAACTGAAATCCCTTCCTCACTATTCTCTCCCTGAGGAGAAGCCTTAAGATAGTAGGGCATATCCTCAAAGAAGGTGACATCCATGGACACAAAGCACTTTCCTGAAATTGGCTCATAACAGTAATATCCCTTTTGATTTTGTGCATACCCAAGGAAAATACACTTAGTGGCTTTGGGATCAAACTTGGAGCGATGAGGTCCAAGGATTTGAACAAAACAAGTACACCCAAAAGTTTTGAGGGTAATAGTGAATAGGTCCGTATCTGGATATAGAAGACTGAATGGGGTTTGCATGTTTAAAACTTGTGAAGGATCCCTGTTAATCAGGTACATGGTTGTACGGATTACATCCCCCCAGAAGCATATGGGAACATTAGAGTTGAGCATGACGCTTCTGACTACCTCTAAGATATGCCTGTTTTTTCTCTCAACAACCTCGTTTTGCTGAGGTGTGTGAGGACAGGTTCTCTGATGAATGACCCCATGATCAAGGAGATAGGATGCCAAGGGTTTTGCAAAGTATTCCTTGGCATTATCAGATCTAAGAGTTTTGATCTTGGTTTCAAACCGAGTTAGAACCATCTGATGGAAAGCCTGGGTCAGAGAAGGGACCTCATCTCGAGAGTGCATAAGGTAGATCCATGAAAAGCGGGTATAATCATCAACAAATAATAAGAAATATCTATACCCCCCTATGGTGGGAGTATGATATGGTCCCCAAGCATCGGTATGCACAATCTCAAAAGGAAGGTTGCTTCTTTTATTACTTAAAGGATAAGATGATCTATTGTGTTTTGCAAGCTCACAACTTTCACAATTTAACCCCGACACTTCTACTGACTCAAACAAGTTTGGATAAAGACTCTTCAAAGACCCAAAAGATAAATGACCTAAGCGGTTGTGCCAAAGTATAATCTTACTGCAAGACTGTGAAACAAACAATTTACCTACTTCACTCTGCTCCCCCTGTGAATGATGAAGCAGGTAGACTCCATTCATCTCACGGCCAATCCCAATCACCTTCGTCGTTTCCAGATCCTAAAAAATACACCGATCAGGGAAAAAGGTTACCGAACAGTTTTGATTTATAGTAATACTACTAACTGAAAGTAAATTAGCACTAAGCTTGGGAACATGCAAAACTGAGGATAGGGTGATGGTATCTGAGAATCCGATGTCTCCCTTGCTAGAAATTGGTATAAGAGAGCCATCGACAATGGAAACTTTGTCTCTCCTAGAGGATAAACAATAGGTGCTGATTAAACTAGATATGCTAGTCATATGGTTTGAAGCACCTGAATCTATTACCCAGAAAGATCTAGTATTACCTGGGACAAAAGCATGACATGCAGTAGCTCTTGTACCTGTATGAGGAAGGGCTGAAGTAGGCTGAGCTGGTGTAGTAGCTGAAGATCTAGAAATACCAGCTTCCTTTTCTAACTGTGTCAGTGCTGGAAGAGGATGTACTGTCAGTATTAGTTGCTGTATTAGCACTTCCCTTCTTGTTTCTGAGTCTAGTTGGCATTAGGTGCGGATGCAACTTCCAGCAGGTCTCCCTAGTATGTTTGGGCTTCTTGCAATCACAAAAAATATCTTTTTTGTCTTCCTTCTTAACTTCTTTTTCCTTTTCTCCTCCAGTTTTGAATTTTGTTGCTGCCAAGGCTGCTTCTGTGTTTAGGGTCACATTCTCCCTAGTGAGAAGTTGCTGTCTTGTAATATCAAAATATGAGTTTAGGCCGGCTAAGAACTCGAAAACCTTGTTTGTTTCAAGCAGTTTTCTATATGTTGCTGCATCCTTCTGGCTTTTCCCATTCAATGGTTTCTAAGTGATCAGTTTCATGCCAAAGGGATTTTAGGGTAGAAAAATATACTGTGTTTAGGGTCACACTCTCCTTTATGCTGTCCCAAATCTCCTTGGCTGTTTTTGCCCAGAGATGATTTCGGCTGATGTGGGGCTGTATAGAGTTGCATAGCCAGGTCATCACCAAGTAGTTCTCTTGAACCCATCTTGGGTGGGGTATATCCTCCTTGGCTGGTTCTTTTGTGTCTCCGGTTACATACCCTAATTTTCCTCTGCCTCCAATGGCCATCATTGCCGATTGGGCCTATTCCAAGTAATTTGTTCCATTAAACCTAACAGTGGTAATTTGGAACGTATTTTCAGTTATATTACCAGTCCCAAAAACTTCCCCTTGAGCTTTTACTTCACTTCCAGCCTTTTCCATACTAAGTAGATCTCAGAGTTCCAAGAAAAAGGCTATTTCTTTTAAGAAAAACAATCTGATCTCAGCAAAAATAAGTACTAGAACTCAGTTTTGGTTGATAGTTTCTCCTTAAAAACTATAACTTTAACAAAAAAATATCAGATATTAACAGTCCAGATGCTGGTTTCAGCCAAGAACAAGAGCCAAAAAGATATCTTTTTACAGTCCAGAATTTGATCTAGTGCAAACACAGTCGAATTCTTTCAAAAAGAAGGTAATCTCAGTCAAGGATTAACTCCTGGACTGTGCTCAGTCCAAAATTCACAGTTAAGATCAAGATCAGACCCCCCTTTTTTTTAGCCGATCCCTTCAAGAAAGGCTCTCAGTCAAGAAAGTCAAAGAAAGGTTCGTAGGGTTAAGAACAAACCCTAGGAAAAATCAGATTTTTTTCTGTCGTACCTTCTGAAAGAGACCAACTAATTTCTTACTACTGCTGTTTCAAGAAAGAAAGAGATCTTACCCAGAAAAACTCTGATCGCCTCCTTTGATCTTGATAAAAAATCCAATCTTGAATCTTCTAACCTTCTCCGATACCAACTTGGATGAACTAGAACTGCTGCTGTGTAAACTGAGAAGAGATACACAGGTTCGAAGAGAAGGAGAGAGAGAGAGAGAGTGAGTGAAAGAAGAGAGGAGGAAGAGAAAGAAGGGGTTCGGTTGTTGATCTCTGCCGCCCCATATTCTTTATTATTTTTAGCCTTTGATTCCTTATAAGAATAGGATAGAAATACATAAAGTCCTAATCCTAGTAAGGCAAAAATAATATGGATAAACATAATAAGGCCAGCCGGCCCAATCTTAAAAGAAAAAAAATAAAATAAAATAAAACAACTAGGAAATAACTAGGTGTGGGTATGGAACCATACACACTAGAGCCTAAGTGTGGGTATGGAACCACGTACTCGTGACTTGGTAACTATTTCTTCAATATACAATTATATAAAGTTTATAATTAATAAATTCAATACTTTATATTTATATTGATTTATTATGAATGTAGAAGTTAAAAGATAATTAATTTTTTCAAAACTTTTTAAAATATTTTCTTTATTTTAAGACAATAAATAAAGTGGATTAAATCTGAAACCAATTCAGGACTGTCATATCTGTTTTCTTATTGGATTTATATTTGAAAATTCAATGATCAGATTGGATTTGGATTTGCATAGATCTGATTCAAATCCTACCCTATTATAGCTATACCCTTGTGTATGCATCTTGCTGAAAGCTGATACTATTCCATTGGAGTTGGCTACAAATATCCTACTTTGTCATTCCACTTTCAAATATGGTACTGTCACGATATGACATGAAAGGGCAAATTGAAAATGCTTCTGTTGTGTTGAGTTGTGATGAAGTTCCTTTATTTTCAAATTTGTCAGTTATGGTTGTCTTGTTGACATTGGCTCATAATGGTTTTTCTTGGAAGTTCTTATTTTGAGTTCCATTTCTTTTTCCTTTATAATTTTTATATTTTGGTGTTTGGGGCTAGATGTTTTTCACTGCTTTATCTGTATCAGGTGCTGTGATGGCAAAGGGTGTAAAAGGAACTTCCATCTCATGTGTCTTGATCCTCCCTTGAAGGATGTTCCAGCTGGGAATTGGCACTGTATTTCATGTGTGAAGAAAAAGATTGAGTATGGTGTGCATGCGGTATCTGATGGAGTGGAATCAATTTGGGATGCCAGAGAAGTGGATATTTCAGATAATGATGGTAGTATGCATGCGCAGATAATTTTTGGAATATCTTCTATGAATTGTTTGCTAAACTCCAAAGTTCTCCCTTCCTACTGTGTTTTAAATTTTGCATATAGGGCTGTCGGTGGTAATTATTACTTGTGGTGCTAGGGTTGCAGAGGCAGAAGCAATATCTTGTTAAGTACAAAGGGCTTGCTCATGTTCACAACCGTTGGGTTTCAGAGAGTGAGCTGATTCTTGAAGCTCCGATGCTTGTTGCAAAATTTAATAGAAAAAATCAGGTCTTCTTTCTCTTGATATAATGTTTCAGAAGTCAATATGCCATTCATTTAGTTTTCTGAAGTAGAAGCATGTGTTTGGTGTTGGATTTCTGCACTACAAGAGCAGTGTTTCCCTCGTTTACAGTTTCTCTGTTTCAATTCCTTTTTTTTGTCAGTGTGTTAGGTGGAAACCAGAGTGGGTGGTGCCACATCGACTTTTACGGAAGAGATTATTGATGTCCCAAAAGCAGCGTTCTGAGTATATTCATAAGGGAGGCATTGAAATCTCTGATTGCTATTATGAGTGGTTTGTAAAATGGGCTGGTCTTGGTTATGAGCATGCTACTTGGGAGTTGGAGAATGAACCATTTCTGAAAACACATGAAGCTATGGCACTCATAGGAAACTATCATATGCGTCGCAAGAAGGCAAAAAGAGCATCTGATCCTTCAAGAACAGATGAGGTACTCCTGAGTCCTGAGACATGGTTACAATTGAAAACTAGTATTTGTTTCTTGTAGCTATGCCATTACCTCACATGTTTATGCATTCATTAGTGTCTGCGTAGGTTTTGTGGTAAGACCAAGGTTTAAAATGTTGGTATTGGTGGAAATGTCGGCCGTCCAAATATAAGAAACATGTCGGAAATATCAGAAATATCGTATGAAAATTTTATAAAATTATAGAAATGGTGAAAACATTGTACAATATGCAAAACGTAGAATGATATTCTATGAAATGATAAAAGAAGCATAGGCATGCCTTTTTAAATTATTTTCTTGTTCCAAATCACTAAACAAAGCTAAGAAACTAAGGTTATAGAAAAAAGAATATGTTTTGGCGTTGCCCTGTAAACCTTAAGATTGAAAGCTTCGTGATAGAATGAGTTAAAATAAAATTTAGACTCATAGAAAATGTAAATGGCTGTAATAGATCAACCAAATAATTGATTATACAACCGAGCCATAACCCAGTTGAGGTAGATCTACCTCTTTGGGTGTAAATTCTGGGAAGCTACTTGGTGGAGTGGAGGTCTGTCCCAAGTTAGAAGAGCTGGTACTGTTACCCTTAGAAACACAATTTGCAACATTTGGGCTGGCTATATAACCTAAGTTTCGGTTAGGACCTTCGTTTGGATTCTTGTCCTTTCTCAAGGCTGCCGGTTTTAAGTGAGTATGAAGAATCCAACAAGTATCTTTAGGCTATGTTTGGTTTGAAGGAAAATGTAGTGAAAGGAAGGGAAAGGTAGGGAAACCTTTACAAACCTTGTATTGATTTCCCTGTCTTTCCTTTCCCTACCTTTTGCTTCAAATCGAACATAGCCTTAATGTGCTTCTCTTCTTCACAATGTGAATACTTAAAGTTCTTCTTATCCACCCCTTTTCCACCCTTAGAGCTGCTGGAAACAAGAGCAGACTGCTCACTAGGTTGAAAATAAACATGAATTCTCATATCTTTCCTCCTCATCTCCTCATTCCTAATTAGGTAAAACACATGATGCAGGTATGGAAATTCATCTCTCCCTAAGATTTGTGCTCTAATGTTTTCATATGAGCGGTCTAAACCAGCCAGGAACTTGATTATTCTTCCTTCATTTTTTTTTGTCATGCCTTTCTTTGTCTTTGGTGCTGTCCCATTTAAAGACTAAGGCCCCATTTGGTTCGTGGGAATAGGGTCTGGAGTCGGAATCGGAATGGGCTATTCCGATTCCAACTGTTTGGTTCGGTGGAATCAGAATCCCATTCCCATTCCTGCTGGAATGGCATTCCCCCATTTGAGGGAATGACTATTCCCTGCCCCTCCCTTAGGAATGAAATCTCATTCCTGTTGATTTCAATTCCCATTTCCATTCCTGTCTGAACCAAACAGAGTATGGGAATGGACCATTCCGATTCCGATTCCGGAGGATTTCGATTTCGATTCCAATTCCGATTCCGACTACGAACCAAACAGACCCTAAATGATGATCAAGCTCTTCCCATATGTCTTCAGTGTAGCAAAGTAAGTTGCAACAGTCATGTTGTCCCCTTGAGTCTTACTTGAATGTCTTGGTTCAGCCTATAAATCCTTGCTATGTTCTTTTGACTCAAGTGTTGTGTAGTTTTCTCAAATCTTGTGGGCTGTAGTATAGTGCTGAACAGCCCATGCGGTTTTGGGAGTCATAGAAGTTAGCAACCATGACATCGCAGTTGCATTTTCCCTATACCAAGTCTTATAACCTGGTTCCTCTTCCTTGGGCTCCTTAATCTTCCCATATGACTTACTTTGGACCATCTTGCTGAAATGACTCATTCCCTATAATTGTATTCATCTAGTTTTACATTGGTAATTTGTATCATAGGATTTTCAATATGAATAACATTATCCACAGTCCTGGAACCTCAAGATGAGACTTCACTTGTGTTGGAAGACATCTTGAACTCACACAAACTAATATTTAGCAGGTAGAACAGGTCAAACAGCATCTCCCTTTGCTCGAACTCTAGATATAACCTGGATTAGAGCCCACAAGGATCCTCTAGACTGACACTTCTTGCAGTGCAGTGGCTTGACCTGTTAAATAGGTCTCTCTAGTAGTCCATACGACTACTCCACAGCTTCTTGCCCTACCTGGGTATACCAGCAACTATTCTGGGCTTCCTTGCAGATTCTCACAAGGAAAGAAACCTAGAAACAACTTCAACTAACCACGACCAGCAGTAGGGTTCTTTCTTGTTACTCCAACAACAAACTTAAGAAGAAGAGAGAAAAGGTGAATGCAAGAGTAGGCGAGCAGAATAAGAGCAGGTTATTGCTCTGATACCATATTAGTATTCAGATTCTTGAAGAAAAGAAGAAAAACAGAGAAAGGAGAGATAGGGAATAGGACGGCACACTCTAACCAGCCCATTAAAAATGGTATTTATATTAGGGAAACAATAATAAATGAGATGACAACTTTACCCCCGCTAGTAAACAGTAATGGGCTGAAGCCCATTAGCACTTAATAACAGTACAGCCCAACAGAATAGAGTATATTATAACATAAATGGGCCGAAGCCAATACTGTTAAGTCCCACAACACATAGGACCAAGGCTAGAATACTGGTGTAGTGTTTATATTTGGATTTTTTTCTTGGTCCATGAACTCATTTCATTGAAAGAGCTTTATAAAATTGTTTTTCTTTTTCCTATTCATCAAAGAAAAGAGAATAAATTGAATTGCTGTTCCTAATCTGAAACTGTAGAAATCAATGTATTTTGAAATAGGCTAGTTGCAATTATACTGTGTTGAAGATTAATCAGTTTTGTGTTATTTTAACAGTAGCTGTTTTATGTCAATTGTTAGATAGGAAGTGGGGACCAAAGAAGTTATGTGAGTCCAAATTTTATTAGTTTTTAGAGTCATTTATGTGTCTTTTAATGTTTTGCCACCCTATAAGGGCATAGTAGTCTTTGTACTTCTCTTATAATTCTAATATAAATATTAACTGAAGGGGGCGGCCAGATCATTGCTCTCTTTTCTTTCTCAAGTTCTCTTCTTCTCTTCTTCTCTCTCCCTTCTCTCTTCAAGAAAACAGTCTTTTCTTTCATATTATTTAATTCAGCAGATTTCTACTTGGTATCAGAGCCTCGACTAGGGTTCTTGAAGCTTTCTCATGCAGCCCTAGACCAGCTGACTACATGAAGTAATAAAGGGCTGATCGATCTGCTATAGATTGCAAAGTTCTTGGATTTTTTGGTGGGATCTAGTCATCAGGAAGGTGATCTACATTTTGGCATCAAAATCAGGAAGAACTGGAGTACATGATGAGTCCTAGAAAAGTTGGACTCTTGGTTTTTTATCTAATCTTGGGTGCTCAGGTATCATTAGATTTCTTTTGTTTTTCTTTAGGGGTGGTTAGGTTTCTGGAGTTTTCTGGGCCTCCTGGAGTGGCCGATTCACACTTCTCTCTGTTGGGAGACGCTGGGAGGAGAGAGATTTCTCTCCGGATAAGTTTTTTCTTCTTCCAGAAGGGTTTTTTCCTTTGTGTGTGAGTCTGAATTGTTCTTGGAGGCTCTCAACCTCTTCCTTTCTTACTATTGAACTGTTTGAAGATGGAGAGTTGGAGTACTGAGATGAAATCCACCGGTACTATGGGATTGGGCGTTGGAGGTAGTGGTGATATTTTTGGGTCTGGAATCATTACTACAGTAAAGCTTGATGGTACAAACTACTTAGAATGGGCACAATTTGCTAAGATGGCCATTGGTGCTTGTGGAAAATTAGGGTTAATCACTGGGGAGGAGAAGAAACTTGATATAGATTCTTCTTGATGGGTACAGGAGAATTACATGGTAATGTTTTGGTTGTGTAATTCTATGTTACGTCACATTGGCAAAAATTTTCTATGGGCTAATATTGCAAAGGAGATTTGGGATGGAGTGACTGAAACCTATTCTCAGAAGCAGAATGTAGCCAGAGCCTATCAATTAAGGAATCAGGTGATTAGTATAAAACAAGGAGATTAACCTCTTGCCGTGTATTTCTCCATGCTGAAAACCCTTTGGCAGGAGATAGATCACTTAGAAACTATGGTGTGGGAAAGTGTAAATAATGCAACAACCTATCAAAAATTGGTAGAGAAAAATAAGGTTTTTGAGTTCTTGGCAGGACTAAACCCTGAATTTGACATTGGTAGGCAGCATATCCTTTCTAGGGAGAGTGTGACACTTTCTCAAGCCTATGCCTTTGTTTCTGGAGAGGAGAGCAGGAGGAATGTCATGATGAGACAGCTTGAGATTGATCGATCTACTATGGTTAGTACAACCAAACCTAAGCTGAATGGAGACGGGGGAAGCAATGAGACTAGGAGGGAGGATAAGAAGGACTTGGTGTGTGATTATTGTAAGAAGCCTAAGCATACCAGAGACACTTGTTCGAAGCTCCATTCACATCTCATGCCTGCTCGGATCAAGAACAATAAGGGAAATGCAAATGTGGCCACTACAGGAGACTCTTCATCCCCACTTTTCCAAACTGATTGGGAATCCATTGCAGTAGCAGCAGTTAGAACAAAATTGGAGAGGTTTGGACGGCTTATGAGTAAGAAAGATACAACTAGTTCTAGCCTTTCAAATGGACAACAGAGTGCAAGAGCCAACTACACCACTTCTTTTGCTCATACAGGTAGTTCATATGCAATTGCAAATCTTGCATTTGAGCACATGACTAATGTACCTACCCTTTTTCAGTTCTTATTAGTTGTGCTCTGGTAGAGAGAGAGAGTCTCTACAGTAGATGGTTCACATATTCCCATTGCTGGGAAGGGGACAGTTAGAGTGACCAATGACATTACTTATCTTTTGTCTTACATGTCTCTAAACTGCATACTAACCTAATTTCTATTAGTTCTTTAACAAAAAATTTGAATTGTTCAATGACCTTCATTCCTAGTAATTGTGTTTTGTAGGATCTGGAGTCAAAGAAGATGATTGGGAGTGGTTGTGAGGTGAATGGAGTCTACCTTCTGGATGAGATTCCGAGACATTAGAGCCATCATGTTAACAACAACAGTAGTAGTGGATCAGAGTCAGTAAGTCAGATTATGCTTTGGCATAATCGGTTGGGTCATCTTTCTTTTAGTTCATTAAAATTTCTTTTTCCAATGTTGTTTGAGTCTGTCCAATTATCTACCTTGGAATGTGAAAGTTGTTAGTTGGGAAAACATTGTAGACATTCTTTTAAACCAAGTAATAAAAGAAGTGCTTTTGCTTTTGATGTTCACACTGATGTATGGGGACCATATTATATTCCTTCCATGGGTGGTTACCGTTATTTCCTCTTGTTTGCGGATGAATATACACGGTATTCTTGGACATATTTTATGAGATCCCGTGATGAGGTTCCTAACTTGGTACGGTAGTTCCACCAGATGGTTCTCACACAATTTGGAATGAGAACTAAGGCCTTCAGATCAGATAATGCCAAAGAGTATTTTGAGAAGGATTTGAGCACATATTTTTTGGAGCATGGCATAATTCATCAGAGCAGTTGTGCATATACACCGCAACAGAATGGAGTAACAGAGAGAAAAAATAGACACATTGTAGAGGTGGCAAGAAGTCTTATGGTGTGTGCTTCAATTCCTCTACATTTCTGAGGAGATGCAGTTCTTACAGCCGTACACTTGATTAACCGTGTTCCTTCACGAACTTTGGGGTTTAAGGTACCATTTAGTCTTCTTTTTCTGGATGGGGAGATATTTCACATACTTCCGAGGGTTTTGGGTTGTGTTTCCTTTATTCACATTCTTGGCCCCCATCGCAAGAAAATGGATCCTAAGGCCAAGAAATGTGTTTTCCTTGGGTATGCTCAAAACCAAAAGGGGTATTGTTGTTATGACCCTGTGTCAAGGAGTAGATTTGTCACTATCGATGTTATGTTTTTTGAGTCCACCTTCTTTTTCTCGAGTGGTTCTCCTCAGGGGGAGAGTCTTGGGGAGGAGAACTCACGGTCTGTTCCTCTTCCTGTTTCCTTTGTGCCTCCATCAGTTCCATTACTTGAGCCACTACGGGCAGCCTCACAGAAATATCAGCGTAGGTAGACGATGGTTGACTCCACACATGTTCAACCCTTACCACTCTCCATCAGTCCTTTCGAAACTCCAGATTTAGCAAATACAGTTCTAGGTATTCCCCTTGAGCATGAGCATGTTACTTTTCCTAATAATAATGTCTCCGTACCTAACACTATTGTTGCAGCTGATCCCACTGACCTTGATCTTCCCATTGCGCTTCGCAAAGGGAAGAGAAAGTGTACAACCCACCATTTCTCCTACAGTGCCTTATCACCCTCCTACCGAGCTTTCCTTTCTTCCCTGGGTTCTGTGTCAATACCCAGGAATGTTATTGAGGCTCTCTCCAAACTTGAGTGGAAAGCAGCCATTCAAGAAGAGATGGAACCCCTGGTAAAAAACCAAACTTGGGAAATAGGTTTTTATGGAAATGTTGGTAAAGGAAAGGTGTGTAAACTCAGAAAATCATTGTATGGTCTGAAACAGTCTCCTAGGGTGTGGTTTGACTGGTTCAAAGGGGCACTTATCCGTTTTGGGTATACACAAACCCAGTCTGATCACACCCTCTTTGTGAAGAGGAGAGATGCTCGTCTCAATTTTGATTGTGTATGTGGATCATATAGTGGTTATAGGAAATGATCTTGAGGAGATTGATGCTCTCAAAAAATTATTGCAGCAGGAATTTGAGATCAAAAATCTTGGTGAGCTCAAATACTTCGTAGGGGTTGAGGTTGCAAGATCTAAGCATGGGATCTTCATTTCTCAGAGAAAGTATGTACTTGAACTACTACGGGAGACTGGGAAATTGGGAACCAAACCAACCGACACTCCTATTGTTCCAAATCATAGAATTAATGTTGTGGATGGTGAGTTGGTAAAAGATGTGGGAAGATATTAAAGAATGGTGGGCCGGCTGTTATATTTTTTTTGACACAACCAGATATTTCCTATGCTGTTAGTGTTATGAGTTAGTACATGCGTGCACCTTGGGTTCAGCACTGGGAAGCTATTGAGAGAATACTTGCATACCTAAAGAAGCAACCCGACAGAGGTATTCTTTTCTCAAATCATGAAAATCTAAAGCTGAAATCCTATAGATGTTGTCTGGGCAGGTTGTTTAGATGACAGGAGATCTATATCAGGAGTATGTACCTTTGTAGGTGGAAACTTGATCTCATGGATGAGTAAGAAACAAGCAGTTGTGGCTAGGTCAAGTGCAGAGGCTGAGTATAGATCCTTGGCTCATGGTGTCTTAGAACTATTTTGGGTTAGATCCCTATTGAGCGAGATTGTGGTAAAAGCAGAGGAACCTATGATGCTATATTGTGACAATCAGGCTGTAATCAATATTGCCCAATCCAATTCAGCATGATAGGACAAAGCACATTGAAGTTGATAGGCACTTCATAAGAGAAAGAGTAACAATCAGAGAAGTTTGCTTGCCTTATGTCTCTTCAGAGTTGCAATTGGCTGATGTTCTCACGAAAGGGGTTGCGAAGAACAATCTTGAACATGATCTGCGCAAGTTGGGAATGTGTGAAATTTACTCCCAACTTGAGGGGGAGTGTTGAAGATTAGTCAGTTTTGTGTTATTTTAAGAGTAGCTGTTTTATGTTAATTGTTAGATAGGAAGTGGGGACCACAATAGTTATGTGATCCCAATTTTATTATTTTTTTGAGTCATTTATGTGTCTTTTAATGTTTTACCACCCTGTAAGGGCATAGTAGTCTTTGTACTTATCTTATAATTCTAATATAAACATTAACTGAAGGGGGTGCCAGATCATTGCTCTCTTTTCTTTCTCAAGTTCTCTTATTCTCTTCTTTTCTCTTCCTTCTCTCTTGAAGAAAATAGTCTTTTCTTTCATATTATTTAATTCATCAGATTTCTACTTATAGGTAGAGTAGTTCATATTTTTGATGAGTAATCCGATCAGTGCATTTAGAAGTAGGCTGGTTGTCTTTTGAATATGGCTTTGTAAGTTCCCTGTTTTTTATGTGTAATCAGATGAATGAAAAGAGAAGACATTGTATTGATGGAATAGTTCATATTTTCCTATTTCCTAGGAGTATTTTTGTATTTTGAATATAGCTTTTTAAATTCCTTGTTAAGAATCAATTAATAGGGGCATTTCTGTAATTTGCACATGTATTTCAAATGAAATAAAAGTTTAGGTTGACAAGGGAAAGAGATTGGTTTGGATCTTCTTCCTCTGAGACCCTTTTCTCGTCTTCTTTTCTTCTTGTTCTCTACTGTATCAAAAATCTTTTCCCTTTTCCCTCTACTTTTTCTGTTTTCATACAAGCATGATACAAACAATCCCAATTAGTCAATTGCAACAAGTTTGAGGAAATATAATCAGTTTATCAATTGCTGTGAGCGTAGAGAAGGACTAGTGTCACTTGTTCTAACTTCCAAGTGAATCCTCTTGCTTCAAACTAGACAATTTTTTTTTTTTTACAATTGATCAGTAAGGGTGCTCATGGTTTGGTTAACCGAACTGTGGGCCTAATATTGAAACCGAACCGAAGCCAATCGGTTAACCGTGGGGCGTGGGTTTGATTCATCGGTTTTTCGTTTTTTTTTTTTAAATTTACAATATATATTATAAAAATATATAAATATATAATAAAAAACTATGAATATTTATAAAATATTACATTTTAATTAATAAATAATATATTATATATTATATATTATAAATATATATTTATATATAATGCGTGCTTATTAATTTATAATATATAGAAAATATAAAATATATATTTGTTAACCGAAACCAAATCGAATTGGTTGGTTCGGTTAACCGCTAGTTTTCTATATTGGTTAATCGAAACCGAACAGTACCTTCGTTTTTTTAAAAATACCGAACTGTAACCAAACCGACCGGTTCAGTTAACTAGATTTCCGATTCGGTTTGGTTTTTCTTGCTCACCCCTATTGATCAGGACGAGCATTGGATTGGTTCATCCTGCAGGGCTTTAATTTCAAATCATTGTCCATAATGTTAGATCAAGAAAGGCTTGTAATGGACCAATTATCTTTCAATTTGAGTAAAGGTGGCTAAATAGTAGTGTCAAGGATTGGTGGAAGCAAGAGCAGGTATTTGCAAGATGGAAGGGCTACAGATTTTGGAAAAATGTAGGTTATCAGCAGAAATTAAAAAATATAGAATAGAGAACTATATACTTCTGGGGAAGCTGATCCATAGAGCAGATGATAGGGGGCTCATTAGAGGCTGGAGAGTTGGGAGGGTGGAAAGCCCCCTCACTCACCTACAGTTTGCTGATGACACGATTCTATTTTGTGAAGGCGGTAATGTGAGCTTGATCAGGAACTTGAAGATGGTGATACAACTGTTTGAGCAAATGTCTAACTTGAAGGTTAACCTYSGGAAAAGTTGTATAGTGGGGGTGAACCTGGAGGAGGGAGAGCTCAGGGAGAGTGCTGAACTGTTGGGGTGTGAAGTTTCGGGGTGGTCGTTGAACTAGTCAGGGTTGCCATTAGGTGATAATCCCATGCGAGAGAGCTTTTGGAACCCGGTGGTGGAAAGGTTTGAAAAAAGACTGGTATCCTGGAAAAAGAATTACCTTTCTCTCGGTGGAAGAATTACACTAATTAAGGCCACGCTTGCTAACTTACCCATCTTTTTCCTATCGGTGTTTAAAATCCCAGTGAAGGTCACTAACAGATTAGAGAAGTTTATTAGAGATTTCCTGTGGAGCCAGGAGAGGAGAAGAGGGATCACAGAGTTAGCTGGGAGATAGTGTGTAGGAGTAAGTCTTGTGGTGGTGTGGGGCGTGGAAGTATCAGGAGAAGGAATATGACTCTATCGGGGAAGTGGTTGTGGAGGTTGCCTATGGAGAAGGAGAAGCTATGGGCTAAAATAGTGGCAAGTATACATKGGCTGGAGGACAATGGATGGGACGCTGGAATCAGAGCTAGGACCACAAGCAACTCTCCTTGGAAAGCCATTCATGACCTGCTACGAGTTTTCTCCCCTAATATCAGGTATGACTTGAATTCCGGTAATTCCATAA
>NW_010729104.1:5446610-5466866 GCF_000365185.1 Nelumbo nucifera | reverse complement strand
TTCTCTTTTTCTTCTTTTTTCTTTCTTTTATGAGGCTCTTAGTGACTCTTGGAAGATAAGTGTGCTTATCTTCCTCCTGTAAATTTTCTACTGATGATTAATGAAAGTGTTATTGATAAAAAAAAAAAAAAGTATATACTTCTGTCATTGGTGTAGCACTTATAAGTTATACCTAAAAATGAAGTGTTAAATTACAATGCCTGTTTTGGAGCTTCTTGTGAAATGGCTTCACTTCAGTTTAGTTTGAGACTAGTCTAAGGGAGACATTTTCAGCATTTTTAATACTTAAGTTAGTAATATATGCTTTATTATCTTAAACTTGAACTTTGTAATGCTTGAATTGCACTCAACTTTTATGTCATTTGGCCCTAAAAAATTCTAGTTTGGATCAATGTGTTTCGAGACAATGAGTGAAATGGTGACATTAAGTGTTATTGTGAGGGAGAGCGGGAAACTGAGGGAGGTTTCAGCATGTTTAGAAGCTTGTATTGTGGGAAGATATGCCAGCTTGGATCTTTTGGAAGTCGATGTACTATGGTGGCAAGGAAAGAATGGGGTTTTGAATAACTTTATGGAGGTTAGGAAGTTAAACGCTGGTAGGATTAATGTCTCCCATAGTTTGATCAAAATACGTAAGTATCCCTCTAATTTGCAAAGCTACTTAGATATACCTGGTATGATGGCTCCATGTAACATGAAGAATCCATCCGTTAAATAAACGTTTAGGGCTGTTTTACATGTTCATTAAACTTCTTCATAACCCTAAATTTACCCCTTATGCCTCCTTGTGTTCGAGAGGCTTACGCCTCTTGCGTTCTGAACTACGCCTCAAGCCTCTAGGTAGTGGAATGCCTCGCGTCACGCCTCCGTATTTTAAAACATTGTTCATAGCCAGTTGTAACGAGGTGCCTCAGAGGCGATCGAATAGAACACCCGAGCACACCAGTGAGATCCAGGTCTTTCCCTTGACACGTGTCCATAGGGAAACCTGTAAGGCGTGCTGGCCCGGTGAATTTTGATGTATACAATTGTTTATATATACAATAATTAAATAAAATAGTATAATAAAATTGAAAACAATTGTTTATTTTTTGATATATTATATATAAATATATAATTTATTAATAAAATATATGTAAATACATATAAATATATATGGGTCGTGCTGACATGCGGGCCGCAGGTAGCACGACCTGCTCGGTCGTGCCGGTCCGGCCCAACCTACAGACCTGAAACCCCTAGCCTGACATGACCCATACAAGTGTGCCATGCCCGACATAGCCCATGAATCATCGTGTCGAGCTGGGCCAGGCTGGTTCAAAATCGTGCCAGGCCACGGGTGGCACGACCTAATTTATACCTCTAAGTACAGGAGATAGTATTGTAACATAAGTTGGTGATAATATTGTAGATATGTGGATTAACAATGTTATTGCCCGCCTAACTTACACGATTACTACTTTGAGCTAGCTCAATATTCATTTCAAGTATGAAGTTAAATATTAGTTTGTCTTTTGTGTAATAGATTATTTGGTTGATATATTACAACCATTTAGATTTTCTACAAGTTCAAAATTTTCTTTAACTCATTCTATCATAAAACTTTGAATCTTAAGGTTTACAGAGCAACTTCTAAATGTATTCTTTTGTTTATAACCTTAGTTTCTAAGCTTTGTTTAGTGATTTTGAACAAGATAATAATTTCAAAGGGTGTACCTGGTTCCATTGGTAGAAGGGTTTAGATGAGGAAAATCAAAAAGGTCCAATTGGCGATTGGCGGTCAATTTGTGGAGTCTGTTTGGTTGAAGTTAAGATTTGTGTTTTTCAAGTCTCGTGCTTGGTTTTCGATGGTAGTTTGTTGCCTTTCTTGTTGATTTGGAGAGTTATGCTTTTGTACTGTTCTCTACTGTTTGTTATGGTGAGTCTTTAGCAGAGTTGTGAGTGGGTGGTTTGGGTGTTTTTTCTTTCTTCTCTCAGGTGTCTGTTGGCTACTTTACTTGTAATCATAAGTTTTTGAGAAGGTTAAATTGAATGTAATCATGATCCTATTGTAAATCATAATGTTTCTATTTTTTGAAAATTAGTCAAAAATGTTAAAATGCTATACACTAAGAACTTAAATATATGGAAATGTATTTTTGCACCTTTTTAGTCCGCACTCCCTGCATAAATAATTAATATAATGAAATGTACCGATTCTATACTATAAAAGATGATATATTCATGTTTGACTACATAGTCAAGCGACCCATACATAATGGTCCTTTAACTTATAGAAGTGGTAAAATTAACTCAACATGTCTTTAAATAGATTTTGAGTAACCCAAATGGGATTTCATCCAGAAACTATTTTTGAACAAAAGCCCTTTGAACAATATTAGAATGATATGACAAAGAAGTTGATTCAATTCAATTTGGTTTGAGTTACTTGAATCGGATAAACTGTAAGGTTCACGAATCTAATCATATGATTCAAATAGCAATAATAAGATTTTTATTCAAAAAGGAATTCGATTAAAAGATTTGAATTGGAGATAGGCAGACAACAACTATTTTGGGCATTATTTTAAACTTGTTGTTCTTGGGTTGGTGGTTTGTCCATCATATTGTATTAGTCTCACCTTTCAGTCAATTGGAACCCATGAGAATCACAATTCAAAGTGTGAATCCATCATAAATTGTAAGGTTTTGATAACTATATGTTTAAAGCATGTGAACAAGACAATGCTGGTTATAATGCATACTAATTAGCTCTAGAAATATGTTGATATAAATAGACCAATCATCATAATTCACTATAAACAAAACAAATTGCTAGGAAATGTTTAATTTGTGATTGGGAGCAAACTGCTGGCATTCTAGCACATAATTCCATATATATTTTCTTATTCTTTCGAGCATGGTCTAAAATGTCCCGAATTTTCCTAATATTTCCACGACATATTTCCATTTCCATGGGTAGTGACACAAAATTTTACCGGAATCGACATTTCCCCAATGAACACTACCAACACTATGTGGAGTACAAGAGCTAGTTTCCATGACATATTTCCATTTTGACTTCCATGGGTAGCAACATGAAATTTTACTAGAATTGACATATTCCCCAGTGAACACTGCCCAAGTACTATGTGGAGTCCAAGAGATAGTATTATAACACAAGTTGGTGACAATATTGTAGATATGTGAAGTAACAATGTTATTGTCTGCCTAACTTACATGATTACCACTTGGAGCTAGCTCAATATTCATTTCAAACATGAAGTTAAATATTAGCTTTTTGTTTGTGTGATAGAGTTTTTTGGTTGTTCTATTACATCCATTTACATTTGCTATGAGTTAAAATTTTGCTTTAACTCATTCTATCATGAAGCTTTGAATATTAGGGTTTACATGACAGTTTCCAGAACATATTCTTTTGTCTATAACCTTAGTTTGTTAGCTTTGTTTAATGATTTGGAATAAGACATTAATTTAAAGAGGTTTGCCTATGTTTCTTTTATCATTTTATAAAATATAATTCTATATTTTGCATATTTTACAATGTTCCCACCATGCCTATAATTTTTACAATATTTCCAACATTTCCTCATGTTTCTTCTATTTGGATGACTGACATTTCCACCAACTTCTACATTTTAAACCTTGCATTCAAGCTTGAATTGTAAAAGAGAATGTACCAATTTTTGTCATTACTATTTGAAAGTTGAAACATGTTGTGTTTTCAGTATCTATCTTGTTTATGCTATTTGCTTCTCAGTTTCAAGGTGTTTTTGTTTCAGATTACGCTTTCTGGTTTTATTTCAACTTCTGATGAACTGCATGCCACGTTCTTTATTTTCTCCTTCAGGGGGTTTCAGATATTTAACTGGTTGTATTGTGTGAGGATTTTTATCTTGTATTTCTGTTTTTATCAGTCTGAGCTCCTTGTTCATTTGCAATTAACAATTTGCAGGTACCACATGAGAGGAAAGGGTCGTTTGTCAAACTGTCAAGGCTACCCAGTGGAGTCCCTACTGGACTAGGTGATAGTTATCTAAATTACGTCAACAAGCTTTGTGAGTATTGGCACAAGGGCCATAATGCTGTTGCCATTGATGATCAGGTAGATGCTTGTTCAATCAAGTTGTTATCCAAATTTTATTGTATTGGCTTTCCAAGTGTTTATTTTGCTTTGCTTTAGTTATCAAAGTGTTGACTAGTCCCTTTCTTGAGTACTGGAGTGATTGCATCCCTAACTAGTTGATTGATACTAATGATGTAGTTGCCTAGTACGACTAAACGTGTGACAAGTTGATTAATAAGTAAAAGGAAAATTTATTAAAGAAACGCAAATTGAATACAACGAATTAAACATGTGTTAAGGTAACACCCCAGAAACAGTCCCTCCCAAACTGAAAACTAGTCAACTTTGTTATCCAGATATTGAAAACTAGTCAACCTTGTTAACCTTAAAGTTTTAAATCTCTATTTATTTGTTTGAGATGATGCATTGGACTGTTTTTAATGTTGATGAGTTTTTATTTTATTTCATATATGTTTCTTATAGTTTTGATTAGCTGCTATTATGTTTTTTTTCTGTTATATTTTTGGAAGGGGCAATATTGTCATTGTACATTGATTTATTGATATAAATACCTGGATAGGCAGTGGCAGCACAATCTTTGTGCTTCCCTCTCATTCTTTCTTCACTCTTCTCTTGTTCTGTATTCTTCTTAATTTCTCTACTATGCTTTATTTATTCTAAAATATGTATTTTTTGGTGTGATTCTACTCGACAAGTTGGTATCAGAACTAAATTCAGCTATGTTTAGATCTCATGCAAACCTAGTCCAACTGATTGCATGAGATAGGAGAGTTGGGTTGCTTGATGTGATTGGCCGGATTTTTGGAGACTTTTGGTGATTAAAGATTGCTGCCCAAGGAAGATTTGCATGATACCTGATCAAAGATCTCATGCAAACCTAGTCTGGCTATGCTTAACTTTATTTTATGTTCCAAAAACAAAGGCCCTAAACTAAATGTTCCGTATCATTTTTTTTTGCATAGTTATAGTCTATATTGACTTATTTCTGAGATTGCATCAATATCTTAAATTTAGAACATATCTTCTTTTCATTGATTAGTCAGTGCCTGGGCATCAACTGGTCATTGCATTGGCTAGAGAGGCCAAATGACTAGTTATCACCTCTCTGCATTTATAAGACTACCTTGCACATAGAATTGGCTTTTCTTTCCCCCGATTGTTTTTATGTTGTAGGTGTGACATATGATGGAAATAAGAAGATTAAATATTTGTGTGTTTTGCATGGGTATATTAAAGGTAATGACTAAAAGGTGCATTCATTTCTCTATAGATGGTTCCAAGGTTTATGGGTTGGCAAATGGGTCATGGATAGTGATTCTGGACATGGGTCATGGGTCTGTTGTACTCCTGGACCAGAATACTAATTGAATATTCCCAGAAATCCAGATTCTTAATGACATGACTTAGAATCGTCAACTCCAACAGGTCCTGATGTATTTTATGTTTGCAGGAGAGGGTTATGAAGGTTATCTTATTTATCTTATCACTGCAATCTGATGTACACCGTCCTTTCCTCATTATTACTACCCCAACTGCCCTTTCTGTATGGGAGGCCGAGTTCTTGCGTTTGGCACCATGTTTCAATGTTGTGGTCTACAATGGGAGCAAAGACATCCGGAAGAGTATACAGTCACTAGAATTTTATGAGGAAGGTGGTTGCATAATGTTCCAAGCACTTTTATCACTGCCAGAGGATATAGTTGAGGTACTTATGGATTTATTTGTGTTGCTTTAAAATGGTTTAGGATATGAAAAAGAAATGTAGTTCCCTCATGGATGAGTGACTTTAGGATGAGGAGAGGAAAAGATGTGTTCCTTTAGGTGTCTTTTTTCTGGTTGACTTGGGCCAAGAAACCATTATTCTCAGGTGTTTGATTTACCATTGGTTATCAACAAGTAAAGGTGCATAATGGTCTATCAGAAGTGGTGCTGTCTTGATGCTTTAATTAGGACTAATGGATTTTGTTTCAGTTCTCTTTACTAGTGTTATCTGAAATGTTTTTGGAATTGTTTTCTTCGTAATTGATGGAGATCTAATTTACTTATGCATATTTTCTGCAGGATTTAGAAGCATTGGAATGCTTGGAATGGGAGGCTATAATAGTTGATGAGTGCCAACAAATTAGAGTGTCGAAGCACATGGAACAAATTAAGATGCTAACAACTGATTTTAGGCTTCTTGTTGCTAGTGGTCAAGTAAAGGTGTTTGTTTCTTCATGTTTTTCTGTTGATTTTCTCTGTTACAGGCATAATAATTAAGGTACCAAGGCAAGACTCATCTAGGTGCTAGGGTAGTTTTAAAACTTAAATACAAAACTAGCAAAAATAATGGAGGTTCGAAACTTCGAATATCAATTGTATTTGCAATCATACAAATCAAATGCCTTCTAATGGGATTAACAGTAATTTATCAATGGGTTCCAAGGGAGGCCAATGGACTGGCTGATTCATTAGCTAGGCAAGTGGTGGTTAGGGAACAACTGTACTGGGCTCAAGTGTAATATCTGTACTTTTGGGAGTATCTTTACCCCTTTTAATCCTCACTGTACAAGTGTACATTATTGTTTTTATTAATGAAATAAGTCCTGTTTATCTATAAAAAATAAAAAAGAAAGAAAAAAGAAAAAGGGGAGAGCGGCGAGGGAAAAATGGTAAAATAAAAAATGAAAAAAATCCCTAAGGGTGGTGCTCCTGTTCAGAGCAAAAGAAGCTAGAGAGGGATAGAAAAAGGGGAAGGGATGATGGATAAACATGAAAAAGACAACTTTATTAGTGGAACCTCTGTTTAGATAGAAAGAGAGAGGGTGTAAAATTGAAGGGTCACTTTTTTATCTTTTTTTTTTTTATTTTTCTCTGTACTACATTACTACCTTTTCTTCCTGTCATTAGAATAAGGAGTGGAAGAAGCATAAAGCAGAAAAGAGAAGAGTTGCAACAATTCCTTCTTTAGAGTTCAAAATTGTGGTGGTTCAATGTATTTCTTTTATTGTAAACACTTGATCTTATGTATCAGTGACTTTGTATGCCCTTTCATATAGCATCTATAATATTAAGTTGCGCAGCACACCATTAGGCTCCCACCTGCCTTGGCATTTGGCAACAGTCTTACCTTATCTATTAGCTATAGTGACTCAATTTGTGCACTATTTAATATGGATCATATGGTATATCAACACCCATAATCTTAAATTTCATAGCATTAACATAAGACACCTGCCTTGTCGTGTTGCATGCCCAGCCCGGACAGTTGCCTTGTTGCCTAGGTGTAGGTGTATGAGAAATTATACCATATCAAGTGTCTACTTGAGGTGATTCCCAGAGCATATCTTGACCTGGTCAGCAGCCAGGTGATGTCTTTATAACAGTGATTGCAGGTCTGATTATTAACTTCCTCTGGCATTCTCCAGGATAGTATAGCTGAGTATCTCAATCTGCTCTCATTCCTTGATCCTGGAAGCGAGGAGATCAACAGTGACAGTTTGAAAACTGACTCCATTGACAACATGAGTAAACTGAAGAAGCGGTTGGCACAGTTTGTTGCATTTGAGCATAAGTCCGACTCCTCTAAGTTTATAGAATATTGGGTTCCTATACACCTTTCCAATGTGCAGCTTGAGCAGTACTGTGCTACTCTTCTCGCAAACTCCATGTCACTTCGTTCAAATTCAAAAAGTGATCCTGTTGGTGCCCTTCGTGAGATTGTTATTTCTGTCAGGAAGGTTAGGACAAATTTAATGCCATTGCATTAGAATGGACTTGTTTGCTTTGTTTTAGCTGAATGTTTAACATTTTTGTGTTCATTTGTGATTAAAGCACAACCCATTTTTGAAAAAGGGGCACGATCCTAGTGAAGAAACGACAAGTTATGCTTTGAAAAAGTCAAGCACCACTATGCACCTGTGTACTTTAATAGGGTCACCTTCTGTATTTGTATGATTTTTTATGAAAAAGTCAAGCACATCCCATTTTTTTTCACAAGGGATGTGCACCATTGATCAAATTTTGGATTTGCCCTAATCAGCCTACTGTATTTGTATGATTTTTTATGATTATTTTGTTTATCACTTTTTATTATGCATATGTTTATGGCTACTTTTGTTTGGTAGATTTCCTCATTCTTTCTAGTTGATATTGCTTATGTTGTTGTTGATCTTTTTGCAGTGCTGTGATCATCCCTATCTTGTAGATCAGTCTTTGCAAACTTTTCTGACAAGAGGTCTTCCAGAGATAGAGTACTTGGACGTTGGTGTGAAGGCAAGTGGGAAGCTACAACTTCTTGATCGGATCCTTTCAGAGATTAAAGGTCGAGGGTTAAGAGTGCTGATCCTTTTTCAGGTGCATGATTTATATACAGGTTTTCTTTAGAATATATTCTGTTTCTCATTGTGGTGTGTTGCGGTTAAAGTTTGATTGAGATGGTTAATGAATTTATAGAGGGTAGCACTGCTGAATTTTGTTCAATATTTTTTTTTCTTTATATTCATTTGTTTCTCATAATGCTTACTAGAGTGGTTATACTGAAGGCAAACAAATATTTGTTGGTATGACTTTGTTCTCACTTGGATGCTTTTCATATGGCAGTCAATTGGTGGATCTGGACGGAATTCTATTGGAGATATTTTAGATGACTTCCTGCGCCAAAGATTTGGTGCAGATTCTTATGAACGTGTTGATAGTGGATTGCTCAGTTCAAAAAGGCAAGCTGCCTTAAACATATTTAACAACAAGGAACAAGGGAGATTCGTTTTCTTACTAGAAAATCGTGCTTGTCATCCAAGCATTAAACTGTGTTCTGTTGATACTGTTATTTTATTTGGTAGTGATTGGAATCCATTAAATGATTTAAGAGCCCTACAAAGGATCTCAATTGATTCACAGTTTGAACAGTTAAAAGTATTCCGTTTATATTCATGTTGCACTGTGGAAGAAAAAGTTCTAATTCTGTCAAAGCAAGATATGACTCTTGATATCAATGTACAGAATATAAACCGTAGTACTAGTCATATGCTGCTCATTTGGGGTGCATCCTATTTGTTCAAGAAATTGGATGAATTTCATGGTTGTACAACACTAGCATCAGAGTCAAATGTTTCTTTTGAGCAGTCAATCATGAATGATGTGGTTGGGGAACTGCTGAAGCTGTTACCTTGTGATAATGAAGACAATGAAACAAGCAACTGCTCTATCATTGCAAAAGTTCAGCAGAGTGGAACAACCTATTCTGTAGATAGTACTTTACCTGGTGAGTCAGAAAGGCAGTTGTTTGACGAAAGCTCACATGTATTTTGGGCAAAGATACTGGAGCGAAAGGAACCTCAGTGGAGATACTCCTCTCGGCCTACTCAGAGAATTCGGAAAAAAGTTCAATATTTTGAGGAATCACCCAAAAAAGCTGAAGTTGAAAGTGATGAAATTACAAAGAAGCGCAAGAAGGTAATCAACAACATGATTGATCCAATCTTGCTCAGACCTTGGGTAGAAGATAAGAGAAAAGAAACTCCCGTGGGGAAGAAAGGTAAAACTTTGGGCTGTGCTGGTATTTCATAATTATGGATCATCCATTATTTTGTTCTGAAACATTTCTAGTTTATTGGCTGTGGAATGAAGGGACAGTTGATTGATTTAGCTTTCCAGCTATTATCTTTGATTCGCTTAAGTTTCTATTTTAAAAACTGATGCCATCTTTTGTTTTCCCTATAGAAATGACCACAATTCAATGTGGTTCTGGATCCCAAGTGTTGCAACAGTCAGCAATTAATATGAATAGCGCCAGTCACATAATGCATGATCTCTCCAAAATAGCTAATGATACCACAAAAGTGCCTGAAGTTCAGCCCTCTGAATCTGATGAAGGAAGAACATTACGAGATTCACAGAAGAGTCTTCACCTCTTATTGAAGCCAGAGATTTCAAAACTTTGTGAAATCCTTCACTTTCCAGTATGCGTCTTGGATAACATAACCATACAATTGTCTTCTTTTCTTGATAACATTTTAGTTCATTTTGCTTTGGTGGTTATCTTTTCTATTTTAATTTGTTATTGTTGATAGATTGCTTGCCTTTCTTGCACTCTGAACAATATAAACACCAGCCCCCACCCCCATTCAAAAAAAAAAAAAAAAAAAGAAAGGGAAAGAAATTAAAAAATAAATTCTTAATTAGCATGTATATATCCTTATTGTGGATTTCTTTCTTTCATTGCTTGGGCAATTTTTTTTATGGTAAAAAAATCATTATTAGAAAAAAAAAGAAAAAAAGGTACAAGATTAAGTGATAGGGTATCACCCAAGAGAAGGGTCCGGATCTCTTAAGTTATGATTATTATGTGTTGGAATTTGGAGAATAAAAGAAGCAAGAATAGAATGAAGAACAATGGGAAGAGGGGGGAGGAAGAAAATAAATATTAATATGTTGTCAGAATAATGTTAGTTGTGGCCCTCAACAGCTCAACTATTATTTGTGTAACAGTACATAAATAATGATTATGACTAGGATATCCTTACTGTGGAGGGCCTTGGCACAATGGTTGGATTGCTTCATTGCGTACCTGGATGACAAGGGTTCAAATCTTGGAAACAGCCTCTCTATATGTGCAGGGGTAAGGCTGTGTACATTTGTCCCCCTCGAGATTCCGCATTGGAGGAGCCTCATTTACTGAGCTGCCCTACTAGGCTATCCTTACATTGGAAAACGTGCTCTCAACATTCCCTCTCAAGCTGAGCATATATGCCATGCATGCACAACTTGGATAAGTTTGCCTCAAGTTATACTTTGGAGCACTTTTTGTGAAGCAATTGACTAGCTGCTCTTCAGACTTGATAAAAGGAGGATCAATTTCTCCACTTGTAACCTTCTCTTGAATGAAGTGTCTATCAATCTCAAATGTGTTTATTGCAGTCATGTCAGATTGGGTTGTTGGCAATGTCCATGGCACCTTGTTTGTTACAATATAGTTTAATGGGGGATATAATGGTTGATACACAATTCAGTTAGGATGGTGTGCAACCACAATAGTTTTGAAATCCATGAGCCATTGCCCTATACTTTTACATTTACACTTAATCCAGTTTTTTGCCTATGCTGATGCTAATTGGGCTGGTTGTCTAGACACTAGGGCAGTCTACCACGGGTTGGTGTATCTTCTTGGGTGACTTTCTTATTTCTTGGAAATGTAAGAAGCAATCTATAGTTTGTAAATCTTCAATCGAAGCTGAGTATAGTGCCATGTCCTTGGTTTGTAGTGAGATTATATGGCTCAAGGCACTCCTCTATGACCTTCATATTGATCTCCCATCTCTAGTTCCACTCCTTTCTGACAATCTCAGTGCTATGAAGATTGCATCCAACCTTGTTTTCCATGAGCGGTCTAAGCATATTGAAATGGATTGTCATTTTATCAGAGATGTCCTTGTAGGTCAAATTTCCCTTCCTCATATCTCATCTGGGCTACTGCTAGCAGGTTTGCTTACCAATGCTATGACACAGGCCCAACACACTTTTCTTATGGACAAACTCATTCCTTGGCATCAGTTTGAGGGGGAGTATAGAGACATTGGTTGTAGAGACAAAGATGAGGGCTAATTATGTCTTTTTCCATGTATACTCGCTGTGCACTAATTGTATCTTGAGTTCAAAATGGCTCTTTTACCTTTTAATATAAATATTTTTTTGGGTGTGGGGAGTCACTTTTTGACACACCTGTACAGTTCTCTCTTTTCTTTCTTCTCTTGCTCATACGTACTCTGACACATCTTCCACTTCAGTCAACAACCTTGCAAACTGAAGCTGCTTCTAGGTCCTATTACACACATCAAATCTCTTGAATTAACCAAGATGTGATTCAAACCAATAAAATTAGCAGAATATTTTAGATTAAAGCAAAAGAAAGTAAGGAAGAAGAAGAAAGATTGGAGAAGAAAGGAGAAAGAAAGGAGTTCGATAATCTCCTCTTTTCTCCTACTAATCTTTTAATAAACTTACTTATGTTACATAATTTACAAGATTGCCCTTAAGTAGGCGTCCACATTAGCACTATACCTAGAAAAAATAAACAAGAGCTAAAGGCCCAATAAGAAAACATAACAAGAAAGAACTAATAAGAAAGACACTAATGGGCTAGGGCCCATTGGCCTAGTCTCTCTACACTCCCCCTCAAACTGAGCATAGATATCCATCATGCCCAGCTTGCTTTATATAGTGAACCAACTTTCCTTTAGGAACACCTTTTGTCAAAACATCAGCCAATTGTTCTTTAGAAGCAACAAATGGTAGACAGACTTCTCCTAAGGCAACTCTCTCTCGTATAAAATGCCTACCAACTTCAATGTGCTTAGTTCTGTCATGTTGAATAGGATTATGTGCAATTTTGATAGCAACTTGGTTGTCACAATATAACATCATTGGCTTCTCACAGTCTATACCCAATTCATCTAAAAGTGATCTCAACCACAAAAGTTCAAAAACTCCATGCGCCATTGTCCTGTACTCTGCTTCAACTGAGGATCTTACCGCTAGAGACTGCTTCTTACTCCTCCATGATACAACGTTCCTTGCTACCATAGCATAGTAACCTGAAGTGGACCTCCTATCATCAATACATTCGGCCCAGTCAGCATCAGTGTATGCTTCCAGCTTCCAGCTTCATGTGTCCATGCTTAGCAAACAAGATACCTTTCTCTGAAGTCTCTTTTAGATAGCACAGAACTCTCTTAGCAGCTGCTAAATTTGTATCTCTGGGAGAATGCATAAACTGACTGATTACACTAATTGCATAGGAAATATCTGGCCGAGTCATGCAAAGGTATAATAACTTCCCGACTAGTCTCTGGAACACTCCCTTATCAAGCAACAGTTCACCTTCAGTAGCTAACAACTTATGATTTAAGTCTATAGGAGTAGAAGCAAGTTGAGCCCCTAGTTTGCCAGTCTCTGCAAAGAGATCAAGAACATACTTCCGTTGAGAAATGAAGATACCATCCTTAGATCTGACAACTTCAATTCCCAAGAAATATTTGAGTTCTCCCAAGTCTTTAATTTCAAACTCAGTGTTAAGAAAGCTTTTGAGATGAACAATTTCCTGAGTATCATTACCAGTAACCACAATATCATCAACATAAACAATCAGAAGGGTCACTAAGGAATGTCTCCTCTTAACAAACAAAGTATGATCCGACTGAGTCTGTGTGTACCCAAAAGCAACAAGAGCAGCCCAAAATCTGTCAAACCAGGCTCTAGGAGATTGCTTAAGGCCATAAAGAGACTTCTTTAGTTTACAGACCTTTCCTTGCATCTTCTTCCCATACACCCCTAGAGGTAAAGACATATAGACCTCTTCATGTAGGTCCCCATTCAAAAAAGCATTCTTTACATCAAACTGATGAAGAGGCCAATCAAAAGCAGTAGCTAAAGATAGCAAAACTTGAACTGAAGTCATCTTGGCTACTGGGGCAAAAGTTTCTAAGTAGTCAATACCATACATCTGGGTATATCCTTTAGCAACCAAACGGGCCTTATATCTTTCAACAATACCATCAAAATGATACTTAATAGTGAACACCCACTTACTGCCAACCGGTTCCTTTCCCTCAGGCAAATCCACAATTTCCCAAGTATTGTTCTCATGCAAAGCATCTAGTTCAGTCATCATAGCATCCCTCCATTCTGGTTTGGACAAGGCATTTAGGACAGATCTGTGAATCACATGTATAGAAATAGAGGCAAGGAAGGAATAGTAGGAAGGGGAAAGAAGGCTGTAGGACAGGTGTTTGGAAATCCAGCGAGCTGTACATTTCTGTTTGCCTTTGCGAAGGGCAATAGGGAGATCAAGGTCAGGGAAGGTATCCGAAGTGGTAGAAGAGGGCTGACTTGTTACCTCAGTAGTGATGGAAGGAGCAAGAGGCACTTCTGAAAAAACAACTTGCATGCCTTTGAGTCGTTGTCTCTGGTATCACCTTTGGATAATAGGATGGTAAGGAAAAGTAGGAGGATGAGTAGGAGGGGGAGCAAGGATAGATGATTCGACTGGAGGAGACTCTATAGAAGATTCAATGGGAATTGGAAGAGGACCAGATGGTGACAATGCAAGAAACTCCTCTGAATGCTCCCCCTCAAGAAAAGTACCAAAGAAAGGAATAGACTTTGCAAATGTGACATCTCTAGAAACAAAGCGAGTGCCACAAACCGGATCAAAACAGCAATACCCCTTTTGTGACATCTATGGGAAAGCACTGAAGATGCAGAAACTTTCAATAAATTTGTGGAAAGAAACAGGGTGTTTGAGTTCCTTACAGGTCTTAATCCTGAATTTGATATTACAAGGCAGAATATCCTGGCCAAGGATGATGTGTCACTTGCTCAGGCATACTCTATGGTGAGCAGTGAAGAGAGCAGGCAACAGGTACAACTACAAACCCCACCTCCTCCAGAACATTTTGCACATGTTGGAATAAAACCAATGGGGCTAAATGAAAAAAAAAGGAGGTGATATGTGAATACTACAAAAAGCTGAAACATACTAAGGATTCTTGTTGGAAGCTTCATCCAGACCTTCTGGAAAGCCCAAGAATGCAATTGTTGCTACAATATCTGAATGTGAAGAAAAATTTGTTGTGGAACAGCTGGCAGCAGTGAAGGCAGAATTTGAGAGATATGGGAAGTTGATAAACCACTTGGAGTCTACTGTTGCATCTTCTTCCTCAGGCACCCCCTCTACATCTGCTTTTGTCCATTCATGTATTTGTGCTTCTGCAAATCATGCTACAGCCTCAGGTAATCGTAGAATCCCTTGTATCATAAATTCTGGTGCATCAGACCATATGACTAGCATACCTCACCTTTTTTGTTCATACCGGCTCCTCTCGGGTAGAGAGAAGATTTCTCTTGCCGATGGGTCTCTTGCTCCCATCTCTGGAAAGGGGAATATTAAAGCCTCTAACTCACTAGTATTATCCTCTATCCTTCATGTCCCAAACTTAGCACTAACCTTTTATTTGTTAGTAGTTTAACAAAATCAATGAACTGCAGCATAACCTTCTTTCCTACTTATTGTGTTTTTCAAGACCTGAAGTCTCAGAAGACGTTTGGGAGTGGCCATGAGGCGAATGGGATATACTTGCTAGATGTCTCAGATCAAAGTCTTGGATTATCTAGTGGAGTAACTTTGGAGTCTGTTTTATCAGAGTCAGTTAATAGAGTCATGATATGTCATTTTAGATTTGGTCATTTGTCTTTTTCAGCTTTAAGTCATTTGTTTCCAGAAATGTTTAAGAGAATATCCCTATCGAGTCTTCATTGTGAGTCATGTGAACTTGCAAAACATTGTAGACAATCTTTTCTAGTGAGTAATAAAAGATCTGTTTCTCCTTTCTATATTGTGCACTCTAATGTGTGGGGGCCATATCATTACCTGCTATGGGGGGTTACAAATATTTCATTCTTTTCATTGATGATTTCTCCCGTTACATTTGGATTTACCTTATGAAATCCCGGGATGAAGTACCAAATATTGTAAAAAAATTTCATGAACTTATACTTACCCAGTTTAACACTCAGATCAAAATATTCCAATCTAATAATGCAAAGGAATATTTTGAGAAGAGTCTTTCCTCCTGCTCTGATACCATCTCAAAGAACCATTCAACCTAAAAGCTTAAGCTGTTAGATGAGGTCCTTGAATTGGTTGATATTTTCCAACATGCCCCCTCACACGAAAGTCCACTGGGCTTGAAGTGTGAACAAGCATAGGCCCACTCATACCTTGTGCTGAAATTTAATTAATTATAATGGGGGTAATGAGGATCGAACACTAGACTACTTGGTCAAAAGTGGCTCTGATACCAAGATGTGATTCAGACCAATAAAATTAGCAGAATATTTTAGATTAAAGCAAAAGAAAGTAAGGAAGAAGAAGAAGAAAGATTGGAAAAGAAAGGAGTAGTTCGATAATCTCCTCTTTTCCCCCACTAATCTTTTAAAAACTTACTTAAGTTGCATAATTTACAAGATTGCCCTTAAGTAGGCGTCCAGATCAGCACTATACTTAGAAAACATAAACAAGAGCTAAAGGCCCATAAAGAAAAAGGCCCAATAAGAAAACATAACAAAAAAAAACTAATAAGAAAGACACTAATGGGCTAGGGCCCATTCGGCCCAGTCTCTTTACAAACCACATGTGTCTCCAATGGCTATGAAGGTTTGAAAACAGCACGTGTAATGATATACCAAACACATTAATCTAAGTGAAGCCTCTATCAATCCGACTGCAGGGGTCACCTTCCCAACCCCTAGTTAGGATTCTGCTGTGATTCATCGTCTTCGTTCATCAGCACATTATCTGCATCTGATTTGTTTGAAACATGAAAAGAAGCAGTCCTCCAGTTAGCCTTCTAACTCCCAATTCTTTCATCCTCCACTCTCTTGTTGCCCCTCATAGGACATCAATGTCTTGAGGATCTGTGTTGATGAATCTTCCTACGAGACATGCTTTCAACCAAACCAAATCTCTCCCGCAATTTGCTCTAAAATCTTCAGTGAGTTCAGTCACTCCTACTGATGCCATCTCTTCAGCATGAAGTTTCAATCATCAATTGCCATGCTTCACCAATCAGATATCTTACTTTCAAACATACAATATGCTTGACAAACTAAAAAAGATGAAAGATTCTTCTCTTTTCTGTTATTTCTTCCTCTTTCAATCTATACTCGTTTGAGGTCTGTTTCTCTCCTATTTTCTTTATTTCTCAAATCTATTCTAAGTTGATCACATGGAACCAGAGCACCATTAATTGACTAGATAGATTTTAGATTTTTTACAGCCCTGAGCAAGTGAGCATAGAGTTTTTCTATGTATAGAATTTTTCTGTATATCTACAATTCTACATGGTATTAGAGCACCATTGATTGACTAGATAGACTTCTTAAGGTAGCTCTATCAGTTTGTTTTCCTTGTCATTGATTTATACCATCTTTTGGTTTGCCTCAACTACATTATTGGTTCATGCATCCATTTACTTGTAGGCTGGTTTTGTTTCAATGTAAAGTGGAAAATATAGTCTTTATCATAATGTGGGTGAAAACATAAGTGATTTGTTTTGCTCTAAAATCTTCTGCACCCTCCTTATATTGAAACAAATGCAGCTTTGTTGTTTTTTGTTTTTTTGGCATGCAGTTGTATTGTTTATGTATATCTGTGTCTTCCTTGAGACTTTGATGAATTGTGGGATCTTGGACAAGAAATATTAGTACTTTTTTTTGGTAGGTGGAAATTGGCATAGTATTTTTTTAATCTTTTTGGCCTTAAATGCAGGAGGATGTCAAAGGAGTGGCTGCAAGATTTCTTGAATACATAATGAACAATCATCATGTTCCTAGAGAGCCAGCAACCATATTACAGGCTTTTCAGATATCTCTGGTTAGTGTCTTCCTGTATTACTGTGTTCTAGCATTTCATTCTTGAGTTTTTTGTGCAAACAACTAATGATTGAGTTCACTAGTTTGAAGTATGCATTCTTCAAAATTTTTAAGCACATGGCCCAGATGACACATTTCTAAGATCAGTACTCACTATCAGTATTTTTCTTTGAAAATGTTGGGCACATTTTTCTACGTAGTTCCTTGCAGTATTACAATTTTTTTTCTTCTTTTTTGTTTTTGATTGGGGTGGATCCTTTTCATTAGTCTTCATTCTTGCACTCAGCTGTTGATCGACCTTCAAATTCTTTCTTCCTCTTAGGATTTCCTTTTGTGGGGGTAAGTTGGGGGGATGGACTCTACATCATCCCTAGATACCTCAAATAATTGTCAAGGCATTGTTTAGGCAACAACATGCCCTTGAGAGATGCCTAGCTTGAATTTCATATTATATGAAAAAGATGTCTGTCTAGGTGACATGCTGCCCTGTTGCTTGGGCAGAAAAATAAAAGGTGGACAGCTTATTATATTATTACTATTGTTGCATCATATTAGTTTGTGTGTTGATGCATTCTATCATGTGCTATATTTATTACTTCTGTTTTGTTTGAGGGTTTTACTGTTGATGGACAAAGGAGCCAAGGGTTTTAGAGAGAGAAGGATGAATGTAGAGGGCTTCATTTTCTTTTTCCTGCAATTATTCTGTCTTTGTTTCACTAACTTGAATGGGTGTGGGGTCTTCACCCCCTTGTTTTTCTTTAATTGCTCTTTATTTCCCTCTCTAAATATCTTATATTAAAAATTATACCCTTCTATAGTTGCTAAGATTTTTTGACATGGAATTACACTACTAATAAGTATGATTTGTAATTTTGATATCGACAAACATTTAGCCATGTAGAATTGTAGATATGGGGAAATTTAAGGAACTTTTCTAGAAACTATTACGTATATCAAATAAAAGAAGATTAAGCGACTTAAATAGTATCTCTCTTTGTCTCTCTTTTAGTCTTTTATCCATGTTTTCTTCTTTCCATAATCCGTATGTCTTTTGCTTGCCATCTTGACTTTTATTTTGTTACTATATGTTTTGATTAGATTGAGAATCCTCTTTTGTAGTTGTATGTCCTTTCCTTTTTCATTTGTATTATAGCAACTTGGTAAGTGAATCATATCAGAATAGTAAGCAAATTATCCATTTGTATTTTCACAAAAGTTCGATGATTTTAATGAAATATTGGAAAGCTTCAATGGTGTTCTAAAATTCTAAATTTTAAATGTATGTTCTTTTTTAAAAGGTAAAACATTGTATTAACTGTAAAGTCAAAAAGATCTACAATTATAGACCATGTACGCACATTGTGTATAGGACTATAGAACTTGTTAGCAAGAAATTAGCAACAAAATAAGATCTCTATTGTCAGCCAACATAAAATAGAATAGCTACTCAAGGAGAAACAAGAAGAAGAAATAGAGAAACACCAAGGTTTAACGTGCTTCGGCTTGGTAGCCTACATCCATGGGAGGAGAGGAAACATATCCACTATGAGAACTCTTTCTCATTCTCACACTTACTCTTTTCCTCACTTTCCCTCAAACCTTGATCTCACACAACCACTAGCTTAAATAAGCAACAAACCGAAGTATATCTGAATTACACAGAAGCCCCTTTTTTCTCTCATAAATACATAGATGTCCCTACAGGCCACAATATTACATATATACCCAAATACAGCCAAATACAATATTTCTCTCAACATCTATCAAAATATCTGTTATAGCTCAACCTCCAGGAATCCTTATGGACAGCCAACCAAGAACAGCCTTCCTTTAGTTCTGTTCAGCAGAATATTACTATCTGCATAGTTCAAAAGCTTGAGAGTTCCTTTCCTCCCATATAGACTACAAAGCAGCCACAGGAATCATCCTCCATACAACTTTCCCCCTGCTGCTGACACCACTGATCTGCCAGCTCCATATAAAAGCTCAGTTGGAATGACAAAAACAGCCAACCCAACTAAAAGTATTCAAAAGACCACTCCAAATTTTGAAAACATTTGGGAAGTGCAAGAACAAATGATTGGCAGTTTCCAATTCTTCAGAACAAAAGCACACCCTTGCTGATCCAGAGCCATTCCCTGTGCAACAATTTGTCCCAAGTTAAACATTTTTCTATAGCAGTAGTCCAAACAAAATGCTTCATTTTGGATGGGGCTTCACTATGCCAGATTCTGTTAGCTGTGAAATTACCAAGATCTTCATTACAAAGACTTCTATACAGTAAAAGAAGTATGGGGTAAACCGATCCCTCTAAGGATTGGAGCTTTTTGTTGGGAAGCCTTCTTGGAAAGATGTAATACTTGTGACTTACTCCAAAGGAAAAGGCCTAATTGGTGCTTGTCCCCAAACTGGTGCATTTTGTGCAAGGAGTAGTCGATCAAGACTACAATCAGTCTTGAATACCAACTGATTTCGGATTGAGAAAAATAGAAGGAAGAGGAAGAAGAAAGGAGAAGAAGCAGAACTGCACAAGGGTTTTGAAAGGAGGGACAGATTGAATGAGTCTGCCGCTGCCACTCTCTTAATATTTATAGGTTATGTTCACTAAATGTAGGAAAGGACAAAACTGCCCTTAATACATACATGGCAAATAAAACAAATAAAAGACTGAAATAACAAGTTGTCTAAGATAACTACCAACTAACACTGACATGACTAACAAAGGTTACACATGCTGTCATACGAACACAGTGGGGACCACA
>NW_010729104.1:5402386-5436295 GCF_000365185.1 Nelumbo nucifera | reverse complement strand
CCTGGCTCAAGCATGACCCTTCACTACGCCAGCCCCTTGCCCAAGCTGAATGAGCTATCCCGTTGCCCCTAGCGCACGGGTGTGTTCCGACCCAAGCAATTGCCTATCAACATGGCACACAGGTGCCCACATCATCGGCATACAGGAGACCCTTCACATCGGTGCCAAGTCACCTCTTCTGCACATAGTCGCCTCACTTCATGGCCTTCCCCCTTTAGCACGTAAGCGGCGCCTCCCATGGACCGACCAGAACCAGCTGAGTGCCCCGACCATGCGACTTGAGGTCATGATCCACTGCTGCTGACCTTGGTGGAGCCATCTCATCGGGCAACTCCTAGCCTTGCAGCACACAAAGGCTTGTCCTGGCCTACCTTGGCCTGGACGCCGCACGAGTTTCTTCTGCTGTAGAATTACCCTCGTGACAGTTGGTATCAGAGCGAGCTAGCAATTGCTGTCGCAGTTGTCAAAGCAGATTAGCCCAGAGCCAGTTGAAGCGGTCGTCTCGACAAGCAGCACATCGTGGGGTGCGGTTCCTAGGCACTTCCACTCGGGTTCAAGCAAGATTTCATATCAGGCCTGGCAAGAGTCCATTCTTTCGTGTCCCCATTCCAATGACCCCAAAAACAGCGCCCTTGTGGGGGCATACACATTAGTTGTTGTGCTCATGCGGGAGCAGACGTGTGAGCCTTTTCTGGAAGGCATATTGTGGTGGTTTGAGTGGGGGAATGCCATGCTTCCTCACGGACATCAGTTGCTGTTCATTTTGGTGAGGTGTTGGGTGGTGCGCCTACATCTTTGTTTCATGATGGATGAGCCATTCACGAGAAGACCATTGTCGAGGATGACAATGGGTTGAGTGGGGGAGCTTGTTACGGTCTGACACAGGCTTAGCCTTGCCTACGCTTGGCAGGCTTATGTTAAGGGACATCACCGTCATTTTTGCCTGTAAGATTTTTGGGAGAATTGATGTTATCTTCAGGCAGACCACCAAAAGCTTAACGTACTCTTTGATGAGGGGTGGTCGACCTCCTTGGGTGCCTAACCTTGGCACTCCTAGACCAACTTCCCTTGCGGGGCGGCCCTGGTTAATGGCTAGCATGGCTACCAGGGTTCCTCATGGGCGCACACATGCTCATGGGGACAGTGCATGGACTGGCATTGCGCTACCGACACTCAAGGGAGGCTTGGCATGCGGACCTGGCTCAAGCATGACCCTTCACTACGCCAGCCCCTTGCCCAAGCTGAATGAGTTATCCCGTTGCCCCTAGTGCACGGGTGTGTTCCGGCCCAAGCGGTTGCCTCTCAACATGGTACACAGGGTGCCCACATCATCGGCATACAGGAGACCCTTCACATCGGTGCCAAGTCACCTCTTCTGCACATAGTCGCCTCACTTCATGGCCTTCCCCCTCTAGCACGTAAGCGGCGCCTCCCATGGACCGGCCAGAGCCAACCGAGTGCCCCGACCATGCGACTTGAGGTCATGATCCAGTGCTACTGACCTTGGTGAAGCCATCTCATCGGGCAACTCCTAGCCTTGCAGCACACAAAGACTTGTCTTGGCCTACCTTGGCCTGGACGTCGCACGGGTTTCTTCCGCTGTAGATCTACCCCTGTGACATCAGGCTTTCAGCAACACATAAAAAAAATGGTGATAAAGGAACTCCAAATCCACATTAAAAAGCACCCCCTCTCTTGCTTCTCACCCTTGAGTCAATCAATTCGTTAGCAATTTGCCTACCTTCAACAAAGCCCCTTGATTTTGAGAGAGAGTACTCCCCAAAACTTTCTTCATTCTTCTTGCAATTAGATTTATAGGTCTAAAATCTCTCAGATTTACCGCCCCACCTTTTTGAGGGATGAGAGTGATAAAGGTTGAGTTCAAGCTCCTACTCGAGCTTGATCTCTCATGGAATTCTCAAACACTCACTAAATCTTTCTTCAGAAAATGCCAATTAGTTATAAAAAAAATTGTGAAACAACTGGGGCCTAGAGCTTTATCAACTTCTATCTCGCAGATTGCTTAATAGATCTCTTCCTCAAAGAATTCTTTTTCAAGCTCCATTTGGCTATCACTATCAGATAAGCCATTAAACTGAATATCATCCAACTTTGGCCTGTGGACCTATTTTTCCTTAAACAGATTTTCATAAAAGTTAATTATAGTCTTTTTAATTCTGTTCTCCTCGACCACTTGACCATTCACCTCTACTTTTGAAATTGTGTTCTCCCTTCTAGCATTTTGTTACTTTATGGGAAAAAAAACTGTGTTTTAATCTCTGGCCTTCAACGACAATGCCTTTGACCTCTGCCTCCATTTATTTCCTTCTGATAAGCCAATTTATCATATTGCTGCCCTGCTGCCACTCTTTTCTTTCTTTCATCTTCATTCAGCATCCTTTTCTCCTCTCTGTCTAGCCCTTGAATTATGTTTAAAATCTATCTCATCATTTTTTTGTTTTCAGCTTCTTTAAACACCTCCTTATTCCACCTTCTAATCTTCTCCTTAGAACCTTTTAATTTCCAGCTTGTCACATAACTTGCTGAGCCCTCAACCTCCATCGAATCCCACCAATTCTCCAACATGTTTATAAATCCATCCATCCCAAACCACATGTGCTCAAACCTGAAAGGGGGAGGTTTTGTCTCTCATTTACGACAACTCAACTTAACTGTAACATGGCCCAACAATGGGTGAGGGAGAGCCTCTGTCTATCCTCTCAGTCACTTGACAACAGAAATCTGTAAAACCTCACCAATGTCGGGGTTCCTGGTTATTAGTCCATGTTAACTCTCAAATATATAGTTTACTAGTGAAATTTAAAATATTGCCAATGTATCAGAGATATTTGGAAAAAAAATGATTCTTAGAATACTTTGCATCACTTCTTGCCCATATTGCGAAGCATGGTGTTAAGTACTTATTATGTTGTAATCCTATTAGATTGGAATGAGACTGTGTTTAGCATGTTACCATATGAAATCCATTGTTATTCAGTAAAAGTGTTGCTATGTTTCAATTTATATGATTTCTTGTTTGTATACAAGACTAAAGATTGATTTAGAAATTATGTTTTCTTCTTTTTCAAATTTCATCACCTAGGCGACTAGGTTCTCTGCTCTCTCCTAGAATCACATATACACCTTAGTTACTATATATCCTTTGATAAAGAAAAAAAAATTGTATATTACATTTGATAACACTACCTTTGCTTGTTGACAATTCTTGATTGCTACGATCTGAAAATTGAACTTAACTGTCTTGATCAGCTCAATGTCTGTGAAGCTCATGGATTTAGAGAAACAACAGTAAAATTATTAATTTGAGCCTCTGATTACAAAACTATGGAAACAAGACTGGATATCTAAGATATGGAATATTGGGGAATGTTAGTTCATGGGGTTAAGGTGTTCCATGACTGAGATGTTGAACAAGACCTGGTTCGATTACTTTAGAGAAAAGCAGATACCATTTGATTATATGTGGGCCTCAATGCCAACCACCATGTTGACTTGACCAACTCCTGAGGATTAAACCTGTTCACAGGCCGGGCCGGGTCAGGTTTGGGTTGGGCTTTGCCTCTTTATAAACAAAAGATGACAAGGTCCGAGCCTGAGCCCAACCCTATATAAAGCCCAAAGCCCGGCCTGAACAGAAAATTTTATAATATATTAATTATATATTATACAATGCTTTTTTTGCTACTAATAGTATTATATAATATATTATATATTATATATTATTAGTATAAAAATATATTTTTTATTATATATATATAGTATTATCGAGTTGGGCTTGGGCTCAGGCCGGGCTTATTTGGGAATGGCCAAGCGTGGCCCGAAAAATAGTTGGGCCTGGTGTTTGGAGCCCGAGCCCCAGCTGCGGGGTTAAAAATTTGTCCTAGCCCGGTATAGAACATGCTGGGCCAGGCCAACCCACTAGAGTGTTTTTTATTTTCTTTTTGTAATGAGCAGAGGTGGGTCTTTGTGGATGTGGGGGAAGAAAAGAAAACGATTTTTGGTTTTGGTGAGGGATGAAACATAGGTATTGGGGTTTTGTGGGGTTAAGATATGGGAGATGGAAGGTTTTGCATATATAAGAATAGTATTCTTTTCTACAGTTCTACTTTTTAGAGTTGTTTTATTATAGAAACAAGCTGATTTATGGGCTTGCCAAAGACAACTCACTTCTAATAGGCACTTTCAGATGAAGTTCTATCATTTTTTGAGGGTGTCTTGCCCTCTTTATAGCAGTACAATATCCTTTACTATTTATAAGGCACTTTCAGATGAGTGAACCTGGTCTCTATTTGGACATTGTTCAATGAGCTTTAAATTCATGCTCATCTTCTTGTGAGCTGGATGAGTAAATAAAGCTAGCATGACTGGATTATAGCCCTACCCTGAGTACTTATGTCTCCATAGACTTTTGATTCTTTTAAAATCTTGTGGTAGACCTTCATCATCATCACCTTAGCACTTAAATAATTTCTTACTACTTAACCCACATCCTTTTTGGCCTGCTCCTAGCCCTTCTAGCCCCTTCAACTTGCAACAGATTGCTTATTCTTACAAGTGCTGTAGGTGGTCTTTCTATGCATGTGGCCATCTTAGTCTACTTTCTCTCATTTTATACCTATTGTAGCTACTACTAGGTTCCTTTGAATGACTTCATTTCTGACCCTATCCTTTCTAGTTTTTCCATTCATCCAATTCAGTATATGCATTTCTACCATACTGATTTTTAGGGCATGTTTCTTGAATGTGCAACACTGCTCCATACTGGTCTTTCAACTGTTTTATAGAATCTTCCCTTGTGGTAGACCTTAGATTCTATATTTTTTCCCTTCCAATGAAGGATATTCTATCTACATTACTGTCTTTTTGTGGTGGTAACCTTTGAACAGGATATTCAATCCAAAGTAGTGCTTTGCTTCATAGTTATCAAGGTGTCAAGGTGTGATTAGGTGACAGGATATTACATTCTCCCCTAAGCGTTTAGCAGTCACCTGAGTGTCATCTTAGGACTCTAGGGACTTGATTAGATGGTGGTTTTTTGATAAGTCCTATAATTTATTGAATGTGTAGACATGTACGACTTGTCATTGCCTTGTTGTGTAGGCATTGCTTAGGCATCCAAGTACTCATTTCCTTCATAACCATGGTCTGCCTCTTGCACTGGACAGACTAAAAAGTTACATGGATCTGTCGTCTTAAGCTTTTGCAGAAGAAGGAAAAATGTGCAGAACCTGAAAAGCTAAGTACGAATTTTATTGTCTGCAGGGTTAACCTGTGAGCTGGACTTTTGAGATATCCCTATTAATAGCCTCAATCATACACAACTTCTAACTATACTTCATTCAAGAGATATCTGATGTATTAGCCTCTCTGCTATATGTTCTCTCGTTTGATTTTATGAATTTGTGATTTAGGCATTGTGAAAGAAATCTTAATCTGGTCAATCTTGGCTGAGTACTACTGTATTTGTATCTTTATTTCATGTGGAATCTCTCTTCTGTGTGTGCATGTTGCATATCCATTTTACTTTTAGTCTTTGCATTCTTCAGTGTTGGACAGCAGCTTCTTTGCTAAGGCACAAAATCGACCATAAGGATTCACTTGAACGTGCAAAACAGATAATGAATTTTTACTGCAAGGAGGAGGAAGCAGAACATGTCTACCCTAAATTGCGTGTACTGGGAAAAATATATTCTAGCCGAGAGGATAATGTGAAGAAATCTAATTCTACAAAAGATAATATACCAAGAACTAAGGATGTTGGAGAAAGCGTTTTGCCTGTAAGGGCTTCACAATCCATAGCATCTGATCAGCAAGAGTTGGAAGAAGGAGAGATCAGAGAGAGCTCTCATAGTAGTGACTTTAATCAACAAGTCTCTACCAAAAAAGGATATGCATCTGACTCTGAAAAAGCCAATGAATCACTCAGTAACGACTTCTCAAATGATACTATAAAAGTTGAGAAAATTTTTGCAGAGAGAATAAAGATGCTCCTTCGAAAGCAACAGGAGGAAGTTCAAAAGTTCAATAAAATTAAGGAGAAGCAAAAAGAAGATCTGGAAAAGGAATACAAGTTGGAAGCTGCTCTTATACGAACTATAAATACTAATATAGCAGCTAGATTAGATAAGTTGAAGATTCTGGATGTTGACTTTTCAAGAAAAATGAAAGAATTCATTCGTCTTATGGAGGTACATCAGAAAAAACTTGAGAATTTGCAGCTGGCAGCAAGGAACGAGGAGAAGCAGATGAAGGCTCATTGGTTGGAAGATGCTAGGTCTGGGAGACCAATAGAGGCAGTTGCTAAGCTTCCTTTTCCAGATACGGGGTTCAGCTTCATACAAATGGAAACCAGTGGGCCGGATGTACTGGTTATGTCAGATGGAGTAATTCCATCAGAAACTACGGAAATTGTTCAAAATCAAGTTGATAGGGGCAGCATCCCCATGGAAACATCAATTCCTGAAGTGCAATCAAGTGGGTTGGATGTACCATTAGTGCCAGGTGGAGTGGTACTGCCGGAAGTTCTGGAAACTGTTGCATTTGAAGAGGATACAGCCAGAGTCACCTCTGAAGCATCAACTCCTGCAATGCTATCTAGTGGGCTGATTGTTCCAGTGACTCCAGGTAGAGTGGCACCACCAGAAACCACAGAAACTGTTCAAAATGAAGCAGATAGGTGCGACATCATTGCGGAAACATTAAGTCCTTCAGTGCAATCCAGTGCGCTGGATGTACTGGAAACGCAGGGTGGAGTACAACCATTGGAAATTCTAGAAGTTGTTCAAGATGAGGTGGATAAAGGCAGTGGCAATGTCCCTATTGAAACATTAACTCCTTCAATGCAATTCATGGGACCAGAAGTACCAGAAGTGCCAGGTGGAGTGATACCACCCAGAGCTGCAGAAAGTGCTCCAAATGAAGTGGATGAGGGCATTATACCCATGGAAATGGTAATTCCCATGCAGGCTAGTGGAGTGGATGGTGAAAAGGATAATTTGGCTTCAGAAAGAGAAGATCTTGCTGAATTTCAACAACAGACTATGACAGATAGTCCAAATGACAGAGAAATATCTTCTGCGGAATTAACCCAAATAGATATACCATCTTCAGCTCAGACACACATTCCGTCTGCTCAGGATAATACTTTGCCTTCTCATCAGGTGAAAACATTTTACAGAAAATTGTATTTTCTAGTTTGTTTTTACCTTTCTTGGTAAAAGTTGTTTAAATATTTCTGGATATTATGTAAGATTAACAAGTGAACCCATATGGTTGGGATAATGCATGGAATATGATGATGATAATGTAAGATTAACAAGTATATTTTTAACCAAGGTTTAAAATGTTGATATCGGTGTTAATGTTGGCTGTCCAAATATAAGAAACATGTCAGAAATGTCAGAGATATCATAGGGAAATATTGTAAAAATTATAAACATGGTGGAAACATTGTAAAATATGCAAAATATAGAATGATATTGCATGAAATGATAAAAGAAGCATAAGCACATGTGTTTAAATTATTATCTTATTCCAAATCATTAAACAAAGCTAAGAAACTAAGGTTATAGACAAAAGAATACATTCAGAGATTCATGATAGAATGAGTTGCAGCAAAATTTAAACTCAGAAAATATAAACGGTTGTAATAGATCAGCCAAATAGTATATTACACAACAAAAATTAATATTTAACTTCAAATGAATATTGAGCTAGTAGTGTTCACTAAGGAATATTGCCACCAACTTATGCTATAATATTGTCACTAAGTTAGGCGGGCAATAACATTGTTACTCCACATATCAACAATATTGTCACCAACTTATGCTATAATACTTTCTCTTGTACTCTACAATAGTGCTGGTAGTGTTCACTAAGGAATATGTTGATTCCAGTAAAATTTCTTGTTGCTACCCCATGGAAGTGGAAATGGAAATGGAAATATGTTGTGGAAACTATCTCTTATACTCCACATAGTGCTTGTAGTGTTCATTGTGAATATGTCGATTCTGGTAAAATTTCGTGTCACTACCCATGGAAATGGAAATATGTTGTAAAAATATTAGGGAAACAAGGGACATTTTAAACCATGTTTACGAACAAATCATGTCTTCCGGACATTTTACCTAGTCCATTAGATTTCTGTTTCCATCTCGTGTAAGAATGATTTTGCGTATATACTGACTGTGCTATTGGTAAAAAATGGCTTGTATGCATTATCTATTTGGAACAATTCTCTCCCATTACATTACTTCTATGAAAGAGGATTGGTGAAATTGCAGTCTTACTTGGTTCAGTGCATTGTCAGGTACTCTCTATTGAGCATCCTGAACCACCCATTTCAACTGGGTTGCAAATTGATGGCCCATCAAATTCTGCTGTGTGGAGTCCTCCTCAACAAGTTGAAGTTCCACTAAACACCGAAGATGCTGTACCACCTGAACAATCTAATCATGATAACTTGGCTGTAGCACCTGCTGTGCAATTGCAGTTGCCTCAATCTACAGATCCAGCCTCTGAACACAATCAACCCAATGTAGCTGCAGTTACAGGAAAACAACATAGCCAAAGTAATGAAAGGGGTACTTCTTCTGAACCGGATCAATCACAAATCAAGAACCCAGCTGAGCCACCTAACCATTCTGTTCCACAACCCTCACAGTCATTACTACAACCCCCTACAGAAACACCTTTGGGTAGAAGTGGATCACACGTGTCTGATCCCAGAAGCATGGGCATTTGTCCTGAATCCAGTAGCTGTTCACAAATTCTACCTTCAGGTGGGAGTGGAATACATGTTTCAGATACCAGAAGCACTACCACTGCTCCCGAATCCAGTAGTCGCCCTCCACAAACTACTCTGATTTCACGGATGCCTCAGAACTGGTCCCCACTTCAAGATGAACTGGAAAGACTATGCAAAGAGGAGGAGCAAGCCATTAAGAAACATGAAGATGTGGTTTGTGCCTGAACTCTCTAGTGTTGTTCCAAGGAGTTTTACCAATTGTCATCTTTTTCTTATTCAAAATAACTTCTGATTGTTTGATTAGAAATTGTGGCTTCAATTTCAACGTGACAAGGAGATAGAAGAGATAAATAAGAAGTATGCAACCAAACTTCATGAGGTTGAGACAGCAATGGTGCGGAAAAGGAAAGAACTTGAAGTAAATTATAATAAAGTTTATATGAACCTAGTATTGGCTGAGACTTTCAGAACCCAATACAGTGGAAGACAGGGAGCACAGCAAGGTATATAGCTCATTTAGGATCCTTTCATGAACCAACTTGTTTATTCTTTAAATGTCTAATGGTTTGCTTTTGAACTTCTAGACAACCGTGTTGAAGAGTCCATGGTTTGGGAGTTGATCCTTCTTGGAATTCATACTTGAAATGTTGGTTGTGTGGTTCTATTTTCCTAAGCGATGCTTGTATGATGAAAAACGATTTCTTCTTTCCTGGAAATATCAGCAATTTCCTGTGACAATCGATCATTTGGATTAGGGAAATAAGGCATTCTATGCAATATGAAGAAAACTAATGAAGAAAAAATGATGATAACTTGGGGAAGTTGTGACCTTAGTGCCACATGACACACTGGACAATTTAAAAAGCAGATAGAAGCACCTAAAAAAATCTCGTAAATGATATCTACTAAGGTTTTGAACAGAACAGAATGGCAAAACAGGATTCATGTAGCTGATCCCATATATTTGGGATAAGATTTATGGGGGAAACTTGGATATGATCTAGTTGGATTTTGGATTTTGTTAACTATTCTAGTTAAACAAATGGATATGATCTCTTTATATAAAACTTCGATATGGGGGAAACAGAATGGCATGAATAATTGGATTTTGTTAATTATTCTAGTTAAACAAATGGATATGATCTCTTTATATAAAACTAAGGTTGCAAAAATGATTGCAAGTTTGCAACAGCTGTTCATGTGTTGACGGATAAGGAAACATTGACATCAAGAAGGTTTAATGGTAACAAAATTTCAGGTGTCTAGATCTGTTATTCTATTTGGAAAAATTTGCCCATTTCTGTTCTAGTAAACTAGAGAAGTGGACAGATGGAGATCTACATCAGAGCTATGATATCCAGATACCTGTATTTGTCTAGAACATCAGTGTTGGATATGATACCATATACTACATGGATACTTGTAGATGTACTCATATCATCAACTCTTTTAAAATATGTAAACCTGTATGCTTAACAAATTTTACTATAAAAATCTACATATGTTCGAAATTTAATTAAATCTGGAAAGACACAAGTCTTGTGAAATGACATTTTGCTTCTTTTTTTTCACTAAAAAATGACATTTAGCTTCAAAAGCTAAATATAAACATGTGATAAAAGCATATTACATGGGACACCCATGCCCTTATCTGTGTCACCGATTTTAGAAAATGGAGATTTTTATCCTTGTTATCCCTATCCATGTCTGTGTCCATATTTGTAACTGCTTCTTTTCTCCTTTTTACCTGAACCAATTTTTTCTTCTCCAGCTGCATTCCCTGATGACTACTTTTTCTTAGTAGGAAGATGTTTTAAATTCTGGGCCTACTGTTCTAACCAGCTGGCTCGATTAACACGAGAAAGATGCAGCCTTGAATCCACAGAAATCTACCACCTCAGGATTAATCCTGGGGCCTCTCAACTCACAAAAAAGGACCATGTTATAACTACTAGGGCCAGGAGATGCACATAATTAGAACTGACATATGTTGATTTTCATTACACTACTAGAAAAAAATTAGATTTACTTTGATCCTAACAACCCAAATTAGCAATTAATTGAGATTGGAAATGCAGAATGATCTAAGCTCAACATGCAAGTATGGAAATGCATTTTAATACATCAAGGTGGTTACTCTTAGCATTTAAGTTGGCACAACTTTCTTGCATTGATCTTTTATTTCTTATGCAATGGAGCTTCTGACCTTTATTTTTGTTTTCAGGTGTGTCCTCTAGCTTCATTCAACAGTTACTTTTCCTTTCAGGGCAGCAACAAGTGCCAAGACCTACCATTACAGCAGGCTCGTCTGCAGCCGCACCAGGGCATGTTGTCCACCATTCTTCAGCACTTTTCTCAAGCAACCCTGCCAGATCACACTTCAGCTCCATTGTCCCTACCACAGGAAATCTCCAAGCTGGCACAGAACAAAGAGCCCCAGCCCCACATCTCCAATCCTGTAGACCATCTGTATCTATGTCAATACCCAACTCTCCTGTTCCTCGTCCAATGCCTAGTCATCAGTTCCTTGCTACTCCTGCTGCTACACCTTCGTTGGCAGCCAATCTTACATCTGGTGTTTGTGCAATGCCCAATCAGCAGCAGTCCCTTGGTAATCCTTCGGCCACTTCTTCCATTCAGCATCTATTTCCCCAATTGCCTATCAATGCAGTGGGGCATTTTAGCAGAAGTCACCAACCTGATGCTGCAGGTGGCTCTCCATTGTTAGTTGACACTTCCATGCCTTCTCGTGATCATCTCATGGATATTGACAACCACCAGATTGCAAATCCATCGCAACTGTTACAAACTTGCCAAGAAACCTTGAGCACAAGGGGCACCTCTGAACTTGCAACTGGAGGTACGGTACAGGGAGCTGGAACCGGAAATTGTATGATGGCTGATGTTGTTTATTTGTCTGATGATGATTGATTATCTATGGAAGACAAGTGCTATTTTGGGATGGGAGGGAAAGGGTCCTTGTATAATATTGTAACATATTGCACATAGCCCCATTATTGTATGACATCTTTCTGAGCCTTACTATCAAAGATAGCAGTGCTGATAACCGGGAATTGTGTAATGAAGACTACAACTCACAGGAATGAGCTGCTAACATTTTCAATTTTTTCTGGTGGATGGAACTGATCATTTTTGTCCATAACATGTCATTGTATTTAACTTCAAACCCCGCATAGTTCTACCATATTGCTTATAAATCCATATTCCTTGTGTTCTTTCTGTTTTTCCCCTTCATTTCTCTTTAGTGGAATCCTATTCTGTTTTTGTCCTGGTCGATGCTATATTTCTTTTGATAATTATCCCTATAGCAATTTTTGGATACGAGCCTTAAAAATATGGAGAATAATGCATGATGTGCAGGTGCAGCCTCAATGTATTTTTGTACATGAGCATGGATCAGACTGAATCTGGGGTATTTTGTTTCATTTTGTAATTTGGTATTTTGGGCTGGATTATCGCTTCATTGTTCAGTTGGCTTGGTGTTTCAATCTGAGTTGGGTTGCGATACAGGTTGGGCGTTTGGGCTCTGTTGCAATCTTTTCTCTTATTTTTATATATTTTAATAACATTTTTGTGTAGCTCATTTCCACAGCTGGCTGAGGCGTTTTCATTTAAGGCAATGCTTGGTTTGAAGGAAAAGGTAGGGAAAGGAAGGGAAAGACAGGGAAACCTATACAAGGTTTGTAAAGGTTTTTCTATCTTTCCCTACCTTTTCCTTCAAACCAAATACAGCCTAAAGGAACTCTGATGGCTTTGATTTGAAATCCCATCTAAAAAGAATATCTTTTGAAACTTACTGCAAGGGTTAGTTTCTGTTTAACAAATCCTTCGGATTGCCAAAAGGATCATTTTGTTATCATGGGATTAGTTGTTTTGAAAAAGTACGGATAGGCCTAATGTAGATTTCTGATTTTCACTGCAAATCTATAAATATTCAAAAGGTCAAAAAATCATACCCTATGCACCCATACTCACTGCAAAATCATTCTCCTAATTGTTTTTGTTAGCCAGTGTTTGTCATAGCCAGTGTTTGTCAAAGTCAAGTTTTGAGTAATTTAGTTTGACTAGTAAATGTATTGACAATTTCAAATAATAATAATAATAATAATATCATTATTTAGAACTGACGTAAGACAAGTGATCAAATCATGGTATATCAGTGGATTTGTGACCTTTCGACCTTTCGACCTAACTTAAAATCATTCTACTTGTAATTCATATTAAATTATTAATGGCTTCGATGTTTAGTTGAATCAGTCACTCAGACTAATTGACATGTCACCTAGACATTTTCAAGTTTTCTCAACCCAAATCACTTTTTATAAAAGGTGAAAACTGTTTGCTTGGTCAACAAGATAGCTTGGTTGAATTATTGACTTCCTATTCACAAATTGCAAAAAAAAAAAGAAATGAAAAGAAAAGAAAAAGAAATGAAACAAAAATAAAACTGTGACATGGTCAACAATATGAGAACTTGGCTATTTGAACCATTGAATTGTTTGAGTTGGTGGGGTCATGGGATCTATTCCATTTCCATTATTACTAACAAATTCTTATTTAACACACTTTTTTAATATGATGAATATTTCATATTAGAGAATTGCCATATTTTTTTTTACAAATTCTCTATATTTTTATAGTTTTTTATTTTTTTATTTTTACTTTTTTAATTATGACATCATGGGTCGACCTATTTGACCTTGACAACTAAACCACTAACCCACCATCTAGGTGTATAAAAGTTTATTTTTTGGTCGATTTTAAAGTTTTGTATTATATTTTCATCATCAATAAAATATTTTTCACTTATTTTTTATTAATATGATAAATATAAATATTAGGGACGTGCCCAAATGTTTTCTATAAAACTTGAGTATTAATTTTTCTATGGACTTTTTTTAATTTTTATTGTTCAATTATGATGTCATGGCTTGACCCATTTGACTTAAGCGGCTGACCCACTAACCTACCATCCAAACAGGAAAATGGTTTTCCTTTCAGGGTTGATTTTAAATTTTTTATTCCATTTCATCATCAATAAAAATATTTTTTTATCTACCATACATACTTTTATTTAGTATGTTGATTATATAACATTAGAGATATGCCAAAATTTTCTCCACAATTTTTTTTTTATTTTTATCTAATTTTTAAAATTTTATTATTTAATTATCGCATCATGAGTTGCTCCATTTGACTTTGATGGTTGAATTGTTTACCCATCATCCTAATGAATTAAAAACAGTTTCATTTTTAGTCATTAAGTTTTTATACTGATAAGATTATTATGTATAGATTTAATTAGTAGAATTTTCCTTGTAAAAAGGATTTAATTAATAGAATTAAATAGAGAGAAACAAAAGATATCTTAACCATCAGATTTAATGAGAGAGAAAGAATTTAATGCATTAAATATAAGACATAGTGAGAAAGAACTAATGAAGTAAAAAGTAGTCATTTGAATTATGTTTTCTGTCCTCACAAAAGAGAGGGGCCAAATTAAAAATGCAGGAATATTTTACTTGAGAAAAAAGTTAAAAAATATATTTTTCTCAAAGAAAAAGAGAGAGATACAGATAGATTTGAGCAGTAGCTTTTTGGTTATATGTAGTTTATTACTTTGTTTTGCTTGGTCTGGTTTTCCTTTCATCTTCTGTCTTTCTCTAATGAAATTGATGATTACACAGAACAAGGATTAAAAATTTCTTTTGTTTTTATTTTTGGCGGGGACTGAAAAAAGTGAAAAATGATTCAAGTGGCAGGTGTTGAAAACTGAAAGTGTATAATTTTCTTGAGAGTCTAAGAGTTATAGCATTTAAATGCAGGTGGGTAGCCTGTGTAGGATTTTATATTCTTTATCTTTTATTAATACTGGTGGGGTAGGGTTCGAGTTATGTTTTACTGAATAAAAGATAAGATGAGGGATAGTCTTAGGCGCCATCTGATAACAGTTGAGTTCAAATATTTTATTATTATTATTATTATTATTATTATTATTATTGTTATTATTATTATTATTGTTGTTGTTGTTGTTGTTTAGTTAATTTTTTCAGAAAAAGACAAATTGATAAATCATTCAGTTCAGTCATTTCAGCGGTTATCAAACACTATTTACTCTAATCTATTTTAGTAGAGACCTGGGACTGAGGATTCCAGATCTCCTGCCCATGAGAACTCTGTTCACGCCTACCTACAATATACTACCCCCGTGAATTGGAAACATCTCCCCTTGCATAATACTATGCGATGAGATGTTCTCTATGTGTGACTGCGATAAATGTGGGCAAAGTTCTCATGGGCAGGAGATCCGGACTCAGGACTGAGTCCCCTCAACCCTGATAAAGGAAGGACCAGTTAGAAACTTTACCAGAAAATTAGCAAGTACCTTCATTTTAGTGAATTTTAATGAGGACATAACATCCACTATAATCAGACAACTACAAGGATGCATATGAAAGAATGTTATATATATACTATCATCAATACCTGATATGGATAACTTGAAGCCCAATCAAGTTTGTATTTTGAAAGGAAACAGGTTTGAAGACTTTGGAAACTACTGTTATAACTAAAGCCCAAAATAAGAGTCCAACTATGATTCATTTTGAACATTTACTACACGTTAAATCTCATATGGTCTATTTACTTTTTATTGGTTCGTGTTTCACAATGCATACTTACCACTAAAGATTTTAACAAGTGAGATGTATTAGTTTGTCAATGACTCAAGTTTTATTGCTTCATGGTGCAATTCATGTACCATAGATTTTGTCTCAAAAATAAAGAACATAATCCAAATAAAGCACATAAAGCCAATGCAACCATTTGATAAACTGCCAAAAACAATTATGTTCAAACATAAGAAAGCCAATACACATGAGAAAAAGAACCTTGAGATACCACTAACGGATTGATCAAAGCTAGTTTTAGTCCACAAATGTAAGCTAATTTGTAATAGAGGCTAACCACCATTAGAAGTTGAAGATTACTGGCATAAGGCGGGAATTTCTATTTCAAACAATTTTCACAGCCCAACATATATATCCAATTACATTGGTGGTCCAAATTTGTTATATCATGGTTTTTTTTTCCCAAAAAGAAAATGAAAATTATAAAAATATAAAAAATGTATATATTTTAAAGGATTTCCATTGTATTATAGGAACGGAACAAACTATAAGATGAATACATCAATAATCTATTAAACTCATTGTCCACACAATAATTTATGTCAAAAATGAATTTTTCATCATTTAAAAATCTGAAAAAAAATATATATTTTATATATTCATGATATGGAAGAACCATAAGATGGATCTACAAATGATATATAAATCTCATTGATCCAACAACAATTTAATATGTCTTATTATGGGTTTGTAGTAAATTGGGAAGCTCAAGCACTGTTTGATGTATTATTACTAAAGTTGTTAATTGTATGATATCTATATGTTTCAGACTCCCGGCATTGTTGATTGTAATGTATCTTCTCATATAAAATATCTAAGTGTACACTTCTTACGTGTTTATATTTTGTCCATAGTTATTGCAACTTTAGATTTATGAGATTTGTTAGAGTTTCCTTAAATATATCCGCATGTACCCAAATTGTGATACATATACGTGTCCAAGTTAACTAATACAATATATGAAATCAATATTTTCAACCTTTGTGGTGATCAATGAGTATGATCATTTCTTGTTCACTGAAAGGGATTACTCCTTTCCCTGAATCAGGAGATCATTTCACAGTTCTCACAGTTCAAACTACTGAAGTTGTTTTTGGTACCGTTGTTTCTACAAAAACGTTTTGGGTTGATCAATACAAGTTGATCAGAAATGTATTGTCACATCATATATAAAGGTCATAAAAATGCATGTGTCCAACTGATCCTTAACATCTATGGTTGAAACATCAAATTTGACATTGGCATTTCAGGTAGAAACAGTAGCTTGTATTGATCAAATCCAAAATTTGTCAGGTAAAAAAATCTCACTGATTTGTATTGATCAACATAAAAATGTTTCAGGTAGAAACAGAAATGTCACCAAACACAACCTTGACTAAAGTTGTCTTTAGATTTAGTTCATGGTCCTTGTTAAACATAACAGAGGTGAAAAGCAATGGAATACCAAAAGATGACTGTTCCTCTACTTCTCTTAACGATTGCAATCTGAAGTCGCTATTTGCCTCAAATTAGTTGCAGTCACTGACTCGCTGTTTTAACAGAAATATTGTACTTTTTTTATTTAGAAAAGGGTAAGAAAAGTAAAGGAAAGAATTTTCTGAAAATTATATTTTATGAAAAAAAAAAGTATTACAGTTTTAGATCAGGGTGCTATTTCTTTTCTTTTTGTTGGAGTAGTAACAAAAAATTTATTGAAAATGTTCAAAGAAGTAAAGATTACATGATAATCATGAGCCAGAGGCCACATTTTATTTTGCCTAGTTGCCGCTGGATATTTTCTAGTAGATGCCTTGTAAGCTAATAGCCAAAACCAGTAAGGCTGAGTAATTCAATGGCTAGAAGCAATCCATAATATAAATATTCTCTTCCTCTCTGTTGAAGCCATCTAGAACCAATCCATAAGACCTCTGCATGGAAGAACTTGTAGACATAGCTCCATGAGGTGGACAAAGTGTATACTGCCATAGAAAAACCAGCCTTCTGTAAATATTCTTAGAGACGATCACAAACTGCCTTTGTGAAATCCGAAGTTGTTGAAGTGCCACCAAGGTCCATAGTTCGGTGCTTCCCTTCTGCAATAGTATTGAGGATGGCATCTTGGATTTGATCCGCTTTATCATGGAGTTTCAGATGGCGCAGCATTGCAACAGAACTCAAAAGTAGAGCAGTTGGATTGGCAAGATTCTAGATTGGTTTGATTAATACCCAATTAGAAACAAAAATAAGAAAGCCAGTAATGGATGAGAACCATAGTGGAAATTTTAAGTTGTGCATAAATTGGACAAGGAATGGTGAAACAGGGTTCATGTAAACAACCCCATATAGTTGGGATAACCCTTGGATGATGATTGTGATGATAAATAGGACAACGAATTGATGGGAACAAGAGTGCAAAATATCATCTAGGTTTAACAGCTAACCTTTCCAGCAATATCAGGTGCTGATCCATGCACAGCTTCAGCCAAAGCAATACCTCCCTCACCAATATTGCAACTGCATATAAAGTTTATGGACGTAAGAGGATCTTTATGGATGGATAATATACTTAGTAATATTCTAACTGAAGATGATGATATAAAGGTAGAAACCTAGGTGTTAATCCCAATCCCCCAATCAAGCCTGCACAGAGGTCACTGATGATATCACCATAGAGGTTTGGCATCACCAATACATCAAAGAGTGCTGGATTCTTCACAAGCTGTTTAAAGCAACACAAGACAGTCAGAGTTTATACTTGGTTCTTCTTTCAATTTTTCTTTTCATAAATAGCTTCTCTTGATTCCATGCCTATGAAGACTACTTTTGTATCTATGTTGGTACTGCAAGATGGGGTCTTGAAACCATGACATTAATGTGAGGGTATACCTCCATACACAGCTAGTGCTGCGCTGTTTGACCCACAAAAACAGTTAATACATTCATGTGTGAACAGAAAACATACCATCATGCAACAATTATCAATGATAACTTCCTCATACTGTATATCAGGGTATTTCTCCGCAACTTCCCGGCAACACTGAAAGAAAAGAGCATTAGAAAAATATAAAGCTTAAGATGAAACAGTCAAGTTGATGAGGTAATCTGGAGTTCGAATTTCTACAACAGCTGACCTTGAGAAAGAGACCATCAGTCTTCCTCATAATGTTGGCCTTGTGTATGGCAGATACCTTCTGTCGACCATGAGTCTTGGCATAGAGGAAAGCATACTCAGCCACCCTCAAACTTGCCTGGCGTGTGATGATCTTGAGACTTTCGACTACACCTCTAACTACCTAGCATCACAGGCACACGTCTAAATGTTTCTGATGGATACATGCCCATTCACATGTTAAAACCACTGAAGCAGACTTACTTGGTGTTCAAGACCACTGTACTCTCCTTCTGTATTTTCACGGATAGTGATGAGATTGACATCATCATATCGTGTTTTGTAGCCAGGAAGGCTGTTGCAAGGTCTAACATTGGCATACAAACCAAGTTCTTTCCTGAGAGTAAGGTTCAGTGACCGGTGACCCTTTCCAATGGGTGTGGCCATGGGACCTTTCAAGCCCACACCATTTCTACGGACTGATTCCAGACTTTCCCATGTTAGGAAACTCTGTGTTCTAGGGTCGATTTCAGTCCCTACATGGTGTTCTTCCCATTCAATTGGTACATCAGCTGCTCTGAAAACCTGCATTTGTTCAAATAATGCAAGACTCTGCTATATCTCTCAAAGATGCATTCAACATTTCAAATTTGTTCAAGGAAAGTATCGTTTTTTTCTTGTTTTTTTTTGTATTAAAGGAAGTATCAGATTTAACTAATTGAAAAGCATCAATGGCTTGTCCACGAGGTAGACCATTATTAATTCAAATAAATGCTTGGGTAGTTTCAACTATCAGTCTATCACAGATAAGATGATTCACGAAAAGAAAAAGGAAAAAAAAAACTCATTAGGTATCTTCTCCAAATCCTAATTCCGATCTACTATCCCTATCGCTTTTACTATTGAACTTTATGCGAATTCAATCAATTAAATAGCAGGAAAACTCATCACGGGGAAATCAGGAGAACAATGAAAACAATAGATTTTTTCATCCCTTCTTTATTTTCTGTTTAACTTAAAATCTTCAATTGATCGATCGAGCGAGAGAAAACTGAGCCCAGACAGAGAGAATGAAACCGATCAAATTGTAATTTCCATTAATGGTATGGTATAAAAAAAAAAAAAAGGAGAAGTTTTACCAGGAATCCAATGCATCACAAATTGTAAACAGAAAGAAACCGAAATAAACAATCTGAATTATGATTTCGAGAGTTAACCTGTCTCACGGATTCAGCAATCTCCGGGCCAATTCCGTCACCCGGAAACAGAGTAGCTCGGATTGGATTAGAAGGAGAAGCAAAAGAAGAAAGGCTCCGATCGAGAGACGAGAAAACCTTACTGGCCGGATTGGGGTTCTTCCCCAACTTCGTCGACAACAGTTCCGTGGAACGGTGTCTGAGAGCGCGTCCGAGAATTTGGGAAGCCATGAATGAAGTGATGAGAGGGACGCTGCGTTTGGACTCTGGACATTGAAGGAGAACCTCAGAACCCAGAACAATTAAAAGTGCATGGCGGCACGTGCAAGAAAACAGTCTCTCTTAAGGGTTTGCGGTTTGCCACTTGCCAGCCGGCCCAGAAGTCTTATGAACCGGACCGGATCCAAATCTCCCTCCATTTTCACCCGATTTTCCAGTTTCTTCCCCGATCCAATAAGCCTTGAACCATTCTTGTGCGGCTGGCTCAATTTGTGTTTCAGGCATCTCCTTGCGTGATGTTAGAGGTGTAAACTGGGCCGTGTCGGGTCGTGCCGTCCTCTCCAGTGAAAACATTGGGGGTCAGCCTAGCACGGCCCACGGCCTGGGCTGGTGTCGTGGGTCGGGCTGGCCCGTGGGTCGAGCCTTGGGTCAGGTCGGGCCGTGTATCGGGCCAAAGCTATTTATTTAAAAAAATTGACAAAAAACTTAAAATTTTAATTTTATATGAATTTTGTGTATAAAATTGTTTATATATGCAATAATTAAATAAATTAGTATAATAAAATTAAAAAAAATATTTATTTTATTAATATATTATATACTATATATTATTATACAATTATAATTTATATAATATTATATAACTATATATATAATATATAAATATATTTAAAATATATATATGGGCCGTGCCGCGGGCTATGCTGGGCCAGGCTGCGCGCTGGGCTGTGCCGGCATGCAGGCCATGGGCGGCCTGGCCCAATTTACACCTCTAGGTGATGTTTGGTATCATTGACGTTTCCTCATCCAACAGCCATGTCTTGCAATTCAATAAAGTATGCGTTTGGTTACGTTGGCGTTTATTGAAAAAATGTTGCCACATCAGCACCACATAGATGTTAGCGTTTATTGCAGATGAAGCAAATTGAAACAACTGTTTCTTTTCACCGTTTATCAATTCAAGAAAATGGTAGAAAACTGAAATGCTTTGATTTTAACGTTTTGATTTTTGTGCATGGGCCATTTGGGGAAACGTCAAATTCTTGTTTCCCCCAACGCCCTAGCGTTTCTTGAAACTAAATGCTAATGTGGCACACTTTAATGGGTATTAATCTGAGATGGAAAATAAAAAACGTTTAAAGTGAAGTCCAATCAAACAATAAAAACAGGAAACATTTAAAGTGAAAAGGTAAAAATAAACGTTTAAAGTAGGGGTGTCAATGGTATTCGAAAATCTGATTTCGAATTCGAGATTCAGCATAATCGAATCAAATTCGAATAATTTGAATAGCCAATCGGTCGAATTCAGATATAACGTGATTCAATTCGATAAATATCCAAATTCAACCGATTATTTACTTCTTATATATAATATATAAAATTTTTAAATATTTTATATAATTTATATATATAACAATTAAATTATATAAATAATTTATATATTTATATACTTTATATAAATAATTATTAATTACCTAAAATAATTATTTAGTCGAATTTGAATCAAATCGAATATTCAAATATTTTATCGGATTCGAATTCGAATATTAATTTTCAATATCTGTCGGATATCGAATCAAATTCGGATATTGGAATTTTTAATCGGATTTGGATTCGGATATTGACTGATCCGATTCAAATTTGATCCATTTACACCCGTAGTTTAAAATGAAAAAATATAAATAAATGGCCTACCATAAATGCCCACGAAAGTAAAACATCATTTTCATTACAAGAAATGTTAAAATGATGTTTCATCCAATGTCCCATTTATTTACAAATTTCTAAAGTTTATTTACTCTGATTTCCGGATGACATTTTTATTCATAAGAAAGTAATATTAAAAAGGATAAATTTGTTCATCATATTTTATAAACTTTTCCCTATGTTGAAAGTTAATAAAAAAAGAACACTTTAAAATTGGTCAATGGGAAACAGATACCCATTGACCAACTTTCCCCTTTTATTTACTAATAAACCAACGGCGCTTAAAGGTTATTTTCACATAATTCGTTTTACTTGAAATGGCTTGAAGACGTTCAATCATCAAACAAAAAAAAAATAATAATAAGAAAGAGAGCAAAACGCCAATACTGATTACTGACACGCCAAAAACGACTCTAATACCAAACACCGTCCCAAGCACAAAACCCAAAACTTGTATGTTGTAATTGATATCTCCAGGACTCCTAGAGCTATTTTCACCTGCATAAGCTCATTCATTGTTAGGCCCATAATGGCAACGTACTTCAGGCCTGAAGATGTCTTTTATGCCTAGTGGTTGGCTCGGCCCAGACCAGCCCAGCTGATTGCCATTACAAGGCTTCCAACTGTAATTCCGATTCCAATATAAATATGCACTACTGTGGTGTTTGGTTTCTGTTGCTCTCTTATTTTATATCAACCAAAAGGAGTCAAAGTAGAAGGTTCTCCGGTGGGGTCAAAAGAGGAAAATTTGTGGTTGATCTCAACCGTGTAGCAGATTTCAGCTTTCAGCTGAACATATCACATGCAAGGTTCCAAGTATCACAATATATTGGTGTATATCATATAATATTTACCGGTTTTCAGGGTCACTACACATTGAATACTATGGTTAGGACGATTTAATAGATTGAAATTTTAAAATTCATCTCAACAAACATAGCGAAAATCTATAATAACATTTGTAACAAAGGCTCAGTTTGGAAGGAGTGTGATGTTACGCGATCTGGTGCTTTCTGTTGGTGGATAGTTTGAATTTCAGACTGGTGAGGTCATGTGGTTGAGTTGTAAAGAGAGAGATCAGAGTATTTGGGTTGTTTTATTTAGGGTGGGCATTCTGATGCTTAAGTCAGTAATAAATTCTTGGAGAGCTAAAAAGAGAGAACTATTATGCTTGAGAGCTGAATCACGTGTAATTTTCTTGAGGAATGGGACGTCTTTATTATAGGCGCAGCTTGTCATGGGCTTCATATAGTGTGTTCGAGCTCACCGGCCCATCTGGTTCGGATCGAGGAGGTTTCACGCTCGAAAGCGGACTCTGCGTAAAGTGATAACGCTTATCCAGTTGCCTTCAACGTGGGCGGGATGGGAGTCAGTTCTATTGAAGTGGCTACATGAGTCAGAGGAGTCGAAGATGATAGCCCGCTCATGAAGTAGTCTGCCTGCCACATCGTACAAGTCGCCAATTGGATCTCGGTCATGTTGGAAAAGGTATATCGCCTCTTACACCAACCTGACACCTTTTGAGGCGTCCACAAGTCATCCTACAAAGGTGGGGTTGTGGAGGCTGAGACGGGTGTGATGTGTCCAAAGTACTCCTGAAGTTTCTGCTTACATGGAGCTGAGATGTCATTTGATAATTCTGTAATGCCATGTGTAGCGATGTCATTGGAGGGCTAAATCACCCCTCATCAGAGTGCAAATACAAATATGTACAATGCAATGCAAAACCTTATATTTTGTAATGTTTTTGAATGTATTTGCACTCCTTCCAAACTGAGGGATATTTTGAACCTTAATTGTTGAATATCGGATGTATTTTGAGGCTCTTTGATGAGTATCTTATCTTATAAATTAAAAAAATAAAAATAAAAATTTGGAGTTATTTATAATAAAGTAACATTTCAATTTACAGATGCCAGAATGAATAGTGTTGGTAAGCCAGGGCCTAATGATACGTCCACATGCAAATTTGGTGGGTTTGTCTAGGGAGTTTCCCACACAGGTAGGATACCTTCTACCACATACAAACATAAATTGAAACATCTTTTTCACCAGAGCTTTTATAGTAATAGAAGCTCACTTCCTTCCAAAAGGGAACAACAGAAAGTATGTTCATGTGCTTCACATGTACCCACCCACTAGCAATTAACTTTCATCAGCATCCCATCCTACAATGTACCCAACTCTATTATGTTATTTTTCCTGCTTTTTTATCTTATATTTCCATGAAAAATGTTTTTTTTTTCTTTTTTGCTCAAAGATGAAAGTGAGATTTGTTTCATGGAACATTTCTGTGCTCAAAGATGAAATTATTATTAATTAATGTTATTTTGAAGTTTTTTCCCTCATTATTTTGATCTCCTCTTGTCAATTCAGTTCAGTGTTTGAATTTCTAAATGTTACTGACAATTTCTTTTCTCAGTCTTCCTGTGAAGGTTTTCAACTTTTCATGTTTCTTAAGCTAGGGCCTTTTCTTTTAAACTTAATGAGGGGCAGTTTGATAATGGTTGGAGTGGCTGAAATGAATGATTTGGTGTTTTTATCTGCTCAATTTCAGCATCAGCCACTCACTAATGAATCCACAACTTAAAAACTTATTCACTTAGGCTGTATTTGGTTGCAATGCAAATAAATTTGCACTGATGTAAAATTATAACAGTGAAAATGATTTGAGTGAAAATTTTGATATATTTTATTTCAAATTTTAACTTATCTTGTTTCATTGTAGTACAAATAAAGTAAATTAAGATATGAAGCAGAATAAAGTAAAACCCAAAACAAAATTAAATGAGAATTTGCTTGATTTTTTATTTGTACTTCCATACATTTGTACTAGTGCAAATAAAATTGCATTGCAACCAAACACAGCCTTAGGCTCAGTTTGGAAGGAGTACAAATATAAATATGCATAGTGCAAAACCTTATGTTGTGTATTATTTTGTATATATTTGTATATGTACTCTTTCTGAACTGAGCCTTAGGCTGTGTTTGATTGTAGTGTGAATTTATTTGCATTAATGCAAAACTATTGCAACACAAATGATATGGGCGCAAATAAATGAAGTAAAATAAGACTGAAACAGAATAAAGTAAAATCCAAAATAAAATCAAGGGCTCAATATTTATGTTTGGGACTGGGTGGGTGATTTGGTGTGGAAATCTTATTACTTATTACTTATTACATAATACATATTTATATTTATATGTTCCAAATATTTATGTTTTTTCATGCGTGTGGGCCCAAGATAAAATCGTAACAATACAACATGAAGACCCAATGCACATATACCGGAAATAAATATATAAAAGGTTGAGTACGATCCGGTTGGATTGGGCCCATCCAAGTTCAATCTTGAGCTATGCGAGGCATCAACCTACTAAGATTAAGGGGGCGTTCTACAACATGAATGTTTTTGGAATCACTCTGTTTTTGTTTTCAAAGGAAGAAACAAGTTGATTTTGTTTCAAAAAAAAAAAACAATATATGATTTTGGAATCAACAAAATATTGGTTTCTAATATAGAAATTATATGACCTATGGAACACAATGTTGAATAATCAAAGGAAAATGTGTTTTAAAAACCAGATTCAAAAACATGTTTTTGGTTTCAGCTTTAAAAACAGAAAATACATACACAACCAAGAACCTGTTTCTTGTGTTTTTGTTCTAAGAAACAATCTGGATTTGATTTGTTTTGGAACCAGGCAACATGAAAAACAATTCATGGTATAGAATGCCCCCTAAGTCATGCCTAAGTTTCCAGACCTAGGCCCAGACTATAACCCAAAAGCCCAAGCCCAAACCGTGCAAAAGGTTAGGCTAGGATCGGATTGGGATCTGGGATCCCATCCAACTCAAATGTGGTTAAATCTGCATTCAACCTTATTATTAATCAGATTCAACTTCTAGCATCCAAATCCGGTTGGATCAGATGTCAAATCGGGTATTGTCATTAACAACCTTAGCTTCGGGCTCCTACAAATCCGAATCCCTTAATTGAATGAATGCTTGCCCGGATTTCTCTATTAGAGAATGTCCTAATTCAACCAAATGGAGAGAAGATGTGATCAATTCAGAGCATGAATATCTTTAATTGGTCATATCTTCAATGCCCCACCTTAGTTCTAGTTGTGGGTGTAATAAATTTAGTCATCTTCATTTGAGACTGCTTTTGAGACCACTCGGATATGTGGATGATTTTCTTCTGGTGGGAGGCAAAGAAACTTAAGGACTTTTATGAGAATAGAAACTTCTTAAATAGATCTAGTTTTGATTTATTTGCTTTTCACTCAACAGTCTTATCTAACATTAATCAAGATGGGAACCCCACTCAATAAATTCTATGTGCTTTGTAAGATTAAAAAAAAAAAGCTAAGAAAATAGTGAGGGAAGACCAGCTCTTTGATTGGTTCATTTGTAAGCTATTGTCAATTGAAAAATAAGTCCTAGAATAAGTGATATTAATAAGGTTAGGTGCAGAGTTTAAGATTAATTCTAGGCCTTGTACAAATTAAACACCATTGCTTTGAAATCTCTGATGTTACTCAAAGAAGTTTCTATCGAGCGCCCATAAGAAAAATAAACCCCAATTCTGTGCTTTCAGATTGAAGAGGACAGCCTCATTGTATTAAGGAAGTTCAGGACCCTTTGTCCCTTTCTAAAAACCTGGTTGGTCCCATTTTTTCAACCAATCATGTACATTATTCAAGACCATTTGAGAATTTAGGGTTTTGACTTTTGAGATTGAGGAGTGGTAATGCGGAGAGAGAGAGAGAGAACTGAAGTAAAAACACTAGGTGCTTCGGATGCCACATAAGACAACTGAAGTAGGAGTACCCCCTCTTCGAGGAAATATCGTATTATCATTTTGATATTTCCTCCTAACATCATCATCTCTAGGATTTGTTCACGGTTTGGTTGCAGGTTGTTTGACCAACTGAACTGATTTGATCAAGTTAGGGAGTTGGTACTTGAAACTGATTGACCATTATTAAAAATTATATCAATTCGAGTTATATCGATTTGGGTCAGTTTTTAATTTGGTGGATCAGTTCAAAAGATTTAAATTTAAAAGTTGCAATGGTATTGTTAAAACAAATTTAAAAAAAATAAAATTTATAATATAAAATATTTTAAACTAGGAAATATGATAATTTTTCACTTTTTATATTAAAAATTTAAATTTAATATTATATATATATATATATATATATATATAATATATATGGTTGGATCATGTTGGTTTACAAATGCCCAAATAAAAATTAATCTAACCTCTCAGGTTAACATAATAGCTGAACCGAAGCCAGCCAAAAATACTAGAAAACTGACCTACTTGAATCGAGTTGGATCGAATTGGTCGATTTGATCGATTTCATCAGTTTAGTGAATATCCCTATCATCTGAGCCACCTTTGCTCCAATGCCCCCATGCAAATAACACGATGTAAAGGGGGGTATCAAGGTTCTAAATATCGATACGCCTGATACATCAGTAGGGGCATATCGGGCAATATCAGACCTTTTTTTTACTTTTTTTTTATTTTTTTCAAAACCAGTTCAGGGAACTGATTTAAGGCTCTTCCACCCCCTGAACCTGTCAGAACCCCAATACACCCTTTGTTGCAATTCGCGATCAATACATATCAATACTTTGAACCTTGGGTGGTATAAATATTTGCACTTGAATTTGTCTAACCAAACGTTATTTCAATGTGATGATGTCAAATCGCCAAAAGGAATAAACGATGCTTAATCAACTCTAAATGGAAAGTCCATGGTTCCAAACACTCCTTTGATGGAAACGTTGCAGTTTTTGGTGGGAATGAAGGAGAGGAAGGAGAGAGGTTTTGGTGAGGGACGTGCAGAGAAATTTATCAAGGACTGGTGGTGACCATTCCTGAACAGTCTATTCATGTTGGTCGAGTTGATTAAGAACAGAAATGTAAATTAGGCTGCAATTTATATTTGTTTGTCCGAATATCAAAATCAACTTTGATCCAATTTGAATATGGATCCACCCAATTGAATATTACATGGTTCTAATGTTGTATGTTACTAAAGGGTCATAAGTTCAAAACTCCTATAAATTGTTTTCAATCATTTTGTCCATGATAAGCAATAGGAAAGTCGTTTCTAGTGAATTTTATTGATAATATACAATATTTTAATCACTTGTAGTTCAATTTATTAAGTATCAATAATATTTTTAGGGTAAATTAGAGATAATCACCCTATATTTAAGGAGTGGTAAAACTTAGCCCCCCTAACTTTAAAATTCTAGCACTTTGCCCTCTGACTCACTAACGGTAACGGAGTTGATAGTGAAAGTAAAATTACTAGATTAATTTCCTTTGTCCCAAAACAAATTTTGGGGGCTAAGTGTCACTATCACATTAAGTCCGGTCAGAATCGAACAAATAAAGTTCAATTTAAATCCAAATTACTAAAAAAAATAAGAGGTGTTCTCCAATGTGATTACTTTTAATTTCTTGTTGTGAGTTTCAAAAACAAATTAAAACCATCTCGTATTAAAACAAATTGTTTCTCAAAACAAAAAGATGGAAACATGTTCTTGGTTGTAAATGTATTTTTCTTTTTTTTTCTAAAACAGAAACAAACAAAATGTGTTATTGAATTTACAGTTTGAAAATCATAAAACATTTGTATTCCAAAATTTTTCTTTGTTTAGATAAACAGCATTTTGATGGTTTAAAAGACATGACTTTTTTAAAACAAAAACGTTTAAAAACGTTTTCTCCAAACAAAAACGTTTTCCAAGAACATGCTTTTGATTTTGCTTTTTGTTTATGCTTTTTACCAATACTTTTAAACAGATCCCATTTGGATCTAATTAATATCTGATTTGATTCCATCTGTTTGTAACACTATTATGTATATGGAACGCATGCTTAGGAGATTCTTTTCTTAATTAGTCTTGATGGTGTGCAATCTGGATGCTCCTAGTTGTAGGGCAGCTCGACGTCTGTTGCCAAGTAGGTCGCTCGAATTGCAAAGAAAATGAGGAATCAAAGAACCCAGGGTGGCTAGCTCGATGAGGTTGCTCCGATGGTTAAGTCAGTAACTATCATATGCGTACCTGGGTCTTGGGGGGTTGATGTCCTTATATAGTTGAGCTGTTGTGGGTCTTACGAAACGGCTCCGAGATCCTCGGCCCGTGTAAATGGGATCCATTCCGCTTTAGAAGGAGAGTAACGTACCAATCAATGAAGTCTATCGTTACCATCTGATTCGGGCGGAGAGAGGATAAGGCCTGCTGTTATGCGGCGTGATCCCGAGAGATTCGAAGTCCGCTGAGAAACTTCTGGAGTCGATTACGTGTCACTTCAATACTCGGGTGCCGAAGTGGCTTTGGTACCGAGGTGCCCGAACACTCGGGCTCCTGAACTGCTGACAAGGCTCTCCTTGCTGAGTTGTCGTCCTATTGGCAAGTCACGTCCACGTGTCTCTTACTTATTAGGTCGGGCCAAATCACCCCTCATCAATTGCCCCCCATTCCTCGTGCTAGAGGTCCTGATTAGGCGCGGGGAGTTCATGACGAGCCCAGGTGGATTTGGCACGGTGTCCGGGTGGTGCGGAGGTCAGATCTTTGGTCGGACCTATATGACCGCTTGGCTCAACCAAAAAATGACCTTGATCGCGTATCAGGTACACATGGATGTCACACCATTTATGAACTCCACGGACGTCAAAACGTGCGTTCAACTAATTTCAACCTTGGGTGGTGTGCAGCCGGTTTTCATAGGAGTCATTGGATCATGCAGATCTTGGTCGTTGAACCTCGGATATGGTGGCCATAAATAGGGGCTGAAGGGCCCATTTTCCTCGCCACAAACCGTGTGATTGAGTTCCTTGAGATCGCTAGGGCTGTTCATAACAAGACCCAAACCGATCAACCTGGTCCGATCCAACCCGAGTTGGCCGGTTTTTCTTCAACACCGGTCGGTTATGAAAACCGAAACCGAACTGACTTAGATATATATATATATATATCAGCTTTATTTCGGAAATATACATATTATATATAAAATTTCAGCTTTAATCCATCAAATCATTTTTATTTTCTAGGCATCTAGTCTTTGCTACTTAGACTTGAATCCTTTACCGTTCACACCGAGATAATCATTCACAAAACCGGCCCAAACCGACTAGGTCAGGTCAGTTGGAAAAATGCCAGTAAATCGACCCAACCCGACCCATGAACAGCCCTAGAGATTGCGTCCAAGTCTCCCAGCTTGGTGTCAACTATCCCCGTGTCCGAGGTCGTCCTACTTTCTTCGATCTTCTTGGTGAGTTCGCCTTTCCTTGTTTCCAATTTCGTTATCCTATTCCTTTAGCTCAGCATGTCTAGTGTTGGTTTAGATAGCCTTTTAGATGGGAGTGGTGAGTCCGTTGGAGCCGAGGTGGGCACCTCGGTGCAGGTCGCGGAGTCCCATCCTACTGAGGTGGATACCTCAGTGCAGGATGTGGACTCCAACCTATTCGAGGCGGACTCACCTCGGAAAGAACACGAGGCTTCCGACAAGTCAACCACCACTTCGCGGCAGGGTTGGTCGCTGAATAGCTTCGGCCCATCTTCAATGACAGCTAATAGGCTCTTACCCCTGGTAGCTCGGTATAGGCTGCCCAATAACCTTGTGCATAGCATTCCCTTGGGCAATTTTTCATGGGATCACGGCCAAGACAAGAAGGTGGTCTTCAAGGAGTAGCTCGTAGATGGGCTGTGTTTCCCCCATCACCCCTTCATAGTCGAGATCATCAAATTCTTCGACATCGCCATAGACCAGCTCCATCCCAACTCAATCCGTAACATTGTAGGTACCATCTCCCTTTTCCACGACTATGACCGGCCCTTAGACCTCAACACCTTTTCCTTAATCTTGTCTATAAAGGAGAATTCAGCATGTATTCTCTCTAAGCATAGGCGAAGTTATTATATGTCACCTCGCCCCAGGTACAAACTGTTGCACGAGCTCCCAAACAAAGTCCCAGCCTAAAAGAGGTGCTGCTTCGTAGTTCATAACACTGTGAGGTGGTCGTTTCCAACTCACTGGAGGCCTGCCATTCAGGACCCCGACATCAGATTGGACCAAAAGATGCGGGAGGAAGTTCGATCATGGGGCGAAGCTCAGGCTGAAGTTCGAGAACTTCATGACCGAAGAGAAGCTCATACAAGTCGGGCTAAGTCCTCCTAGTAAGTCATCATTACAATTGTTGTACTTGCTTTCTTCGTCTTGTTTTGTCTCGATCTTGTGACTTACTCCGCTCGTTACCTTTTGCAGTAGCCATGGCCAATATTCCTGCCGCCGAGCTCTTCGGTAGTATGAAGAAGGGGAAGAAGAGGAGGGCCTCCAAAAAGGCTTGTCTCCATGAAGAAGGGTAGTATCCTCCGATTTTCGAGCACTCGCCAGCCATCGACTTGGTCGAGGAAGACCAAGGCAAAGCTTCTTCGCCCCACCTACCCTAGGAGACCACAACATTTGAGCCTCAGCACACTCAGGCGGCCACCCCCTCGAGAGGTGACACCTCCGGGGTAGATCGGAGTATTTTGACTCTGAAGTTCGCTCTCCTCAAGAGCAAGGACACAGTCTTCACCGAGGAGGTTGCTCACTGGGCTGATCTATCGGTAGCTCAGCTCGGGGCCAGAGCAACGACTCACTACATGGTAGTACATACCTAACATTTGAGCTATATTCTTTATCACCTTTTCTCAATACTTAAATTTTATTTCTTCTTTTGGCAGGTGAACTCCGCGATCGATGCCCTGGCCTACCAGTTCGAGGTGAACCTGAAGCGAGCTTTGGAGGCCGAGGAGTCCTCTCGAAACGCTCACGCCAAACTGAACCTAGCTCGTAGCGAAATCAACAAGTTGCAAAAGGATGAGCGAGCTAGGAAGGAATTGTTGACTCTATTGATGGTGGAGAAGGAGCTGGAGGAGCGGGAGGAGGTTCTCAAGAGGGAGAACGAGAACATCGAAGCGCTTGTGAAGGAGCGAACTGACATTCTGCTCGGGGTGATAGAGGAGGCCAAGGTCAAGGCTATTGAGGAGTAAAAGTCTTCAACGGAGCAGCGCGAGTTGTTGATTGAAGCCGGGACAGTGGGCTACCGCAAGGGCTTCAAGCTCAGCAAATGGTTGACCCAACGTGAATTCTCCCATCTTGACCTTAGTGCCATCATGAAGTCAAAGATCACCAAGGAGATGGCTGTCAAGGCTGCTAATGACCTGGACTCCAAAGAGGAGAGCGACGGCGACCTCCTCAATGATGAGGCGATAGAAGAGGGAGAAGGAGATGGTGCTTCCGAGGATCGCATGGAGACAGACTAGCCTGCTGATGCTTCTGTTGGAGATGAGGAACCCCAGGTAGATTGATGTAACTAGCCTCTTTACTTGGACCCCCTGTACATACTTGATATCCCGAGGCTCTGAGCTCAGTCAAATAGTTGTAATCTTTTGTTCTTGTTCTTTTTTTTGGCATGTACTCGAAGTATCTCATTAATGAAATACAATAGTTCAAAAACTTCTTGTGCACAAAAAATTTTCTAAGTATAGATTACTCCCGAAGCGCCGAGCTGACGAGCTAGACCTGAGTAGGAATAATTCAATGTTGTACGTCGGGGTGAACAGACACTGTAGGGTATATGCCCAACCAGTCTGTACTTAGGCTACTTTTGTCTTACCCATGCCAAAGTGGCTCGAGTTTTTAGGGTGCCTATGCCGAAGCGACTAGGTCTTAGTAAGCCCATGCCGAAGAGGCGGCTAGGTCTTAGGCTGCTTATGTCGAAGAACGACTAGGACTTCTCTGCCCATGCCGAAGAGGCGACTGGGTCTTATATTTTGCCAAGGTCTCTTATCAGCTCGGCACCATAACCCTTAGTTATCTGGGAGTGATTTGGGGTCCTCTCTCCAGTTCGTCGTCCTTTGGATCAGCTCGGTAATCTTGTGGACTTTATAATTTTTCAGTTATGTTGGAGTTTCACATATAGTATCTCCTTAGGTTGTCAACGTTCCAACTCGGGGCACCTGTTTTCCTTCCATGGTCTCGAGCTCGTAGGTCCCTTCTTTCAACACCCGTCTCACCTGGTATGGACCTTCCCAGTTTGGGCCGACCTTACCCACACCAGGCTCAGGCACCATTACCTTAAGGAGGACTAGGTCACCGACTTGGAATAGTCGCTTCCTGACCCAGGCGTTATAATACTGAGCTACTCGCTGTGTAAGTCGTAGTCTGAATGTAACGTAGGTCGCATACCTCTTCAACCAGGTCTAAGTTGGTCTGGAGCTCGTAATTGTTCGCCTCTTCATCGTACGCTTTGAGCCACAACGTCAGTACTTCAATCTCAGCCGGAATCATAGCTTCCGTTCCATATGTGAGGTTGAAGGGTGTTTCGTCGATCGCTGTCTTGATGGTAGTCTGGTAGGCCCAAAGGACACTAGGCAGCTCATCCACCCACAACCCTTTAGCTCGCGCAATGGGAGCTTTCAGTCCTTGGAGAATAGCCATGTTCGTCACTTTGGCCTGTCCGTTTGCTTGCCGGTGTACTATTGAAGTGAAATTTTGTTGAATCCCCATCTTGGCAAACCAATTCTGGAATTTGGTGTCATCGAATTGCTTCTCGTTATCCGATATCAAAACTCTGGGTAGTCTGAAACGACACATGATGTTTTTCCAAAAGAAATTTGCACGAAGGGCCAAGGATGTTCTTCCACTGCCACGACCAAGAACTTCCTCTACCCAGTTGCCGACAGAAATGGACCAAGGATGTTGATTCCCCATTTCACGAAGGGCCATGGGCTAGTCAGGTACTTCAGATCGACAGCAAGTTGATCGAGGATGTTAACATGCCTCTGACATCTGTCACATTTCTTGACGAGCTCGAGTGCGTCTGCCTTCAAAGTGGGCCAGTAGTAGCCCTACCTTAGTGCTTTTTGGGCGAGCACTTTGCCCCCCAAGTGTCCTCCGCATAGCCCTTCATGGATGTCGCGAAGTACGAGCTCGGCTTTCGATGGTTGCAAGCAACGTAGGTAGGGGAGAGTGAAGGACCTCTTATACAGTCGTCCGTCTATAAGGATGTACCAAGATGATTGACGCTCTACCCTTTGAGTTGCATTGTGTTATGCAGGTAGGGTCCCGTGGAGCAAATAATCAACAAGAGGGTCAATCCAGCTCGGTTCTGCTTGTAACACGAGAGTGACCTCATCTG
>NW_010729104.1:5312170-5402321 GCF_000365185.1 Nelumbo nucifera | reverse complement strand
GTCCCTTGGAGCAGATAATCAATGGGCGGATCAATCCAGTTCGGTTCTGCTTGCAACCCGAGAGCGACCTCTTCCCCCCCCCCGAGGATGCTGGGCCGAGGCATGTCTTCTATATACATAGTTCGCATAGTGTTATCGCTGGTACTTGCTAATAGTGACAAAGCGTTGGCTTCAGCGTTCTCGGACCTCGGTATCTACCTGATGAAGCAAGAGTGGAAGCCCGGTAAGACTTCTCTGACTTTGGATAAGTAGGCTGCCATAGTTGCATCACGAGCTTCGTAGTCGTCATTGACTTGCTTTACTACTAGTTGTGAGTCACTGCATACTACAAGGTGTTTAACACCCATCTCCTTCGCTAAGTTGAGCCTAGTAATTAGGGCCACATACTCCGCTCGTTGTTCGATGCCTTGAATCCGAACCGGAGAGTGTACTCCAGCTTCACCTCGCTCGGGCCGTACAGTATTAGTCCAACACCACTTCCTCGCAGGTTAGACGATCTGTCCACGTGGAGGATCCAGGGCTCCTTGTCCCAAGTCGATCTTACTCCAACCGGGACGGTGCCGCACTGGTTGATGCCTCCGATGTGCTAGCGGGCTCAGTCAATTCCGGGACCGGTGTGCTAAACGTACATTCTGCAACAAAGTTCGCCAAGCCTTGGGCTTTGATCGCTAGACGTGGCTCGAACCGGTTGTTGTACTCGCTCAGCTCGATAGACCACTTCGTCAATCTCCTTGACACCTTGGGCTTAAGTAGAATATGGTTCAAAGGTCCATTGGTGAGGACGATAATGGTGTGGGTTTGGAAGTACGAGCATAGTTTCCGACCTGCTACTACTAACGCGTCTGCCAGCTTCTCAATGTCGGGATACCTGGTCTCTACATCCAACAAAACTTACTTACATAGTAGACTGGTCGTTGGACCCGGTCTACCTCTCTGATCACTACCAAGCTGACCACCTCGTCACCCGCCAAGAGGTACAGCTTCAACTCATCTCCTTCCTCAGGTCGGGTTAAAACCGGGGCAGTTCTTAGATATTTTTTCAGCTCATCGAACGCGAGCTGACACTCTTCGGTTCATTCAAAGTTTTCGTTCTTTTTTATCGCCTTAAAGAAGGGTAGGCACCGACCCGCCGATTTAGACATAAACCAGTTTAGGGCAGCTACCCAGCCAGTTAGCCATTGGACTTCCTTTATTTTTTGGGGTGGTCGCATATCTAAAATGGCTTTAATTTATCTAGATTGGCTTCAATGCCATGTCGGTTTACTATGTATCTGAGGAACTTGCCCAACATGACTCTGAAGACACACTTGTTCAGGTTTAGTTTCATATTATACTTCCTTAGGATTTGAAAAACAACACTTAAATCATCAATTAAGGAATTTGCAAACTGGGTCTTCACGACCTTGTCATCAACGTAACATTCCATCTTATTGCCAACCAAAGGCTCAAAATCTTATTTACAAGTCATTGGAAAGTTGCTCCAGCGTTTTTCAAACCAAAGGACACGACTTTATAACAGTATAGCCCGAGTTCAGTTACTAAAGCAGTTTTGTCCTGGTCGGTTATGTCCATCCTAATATGGTTTTAGATGGAGTAGGCATCCATGAAACTTAGCAACTCATGCCCAAGGTCGCGTATACCAGGCGGTCTACTCTAGGCAGGGGGAAGCAGTCCTTCGGGCAAGCTTTGTTTAGGTCGGTGTAATCGATGCACATGCACCACTTGCCGTTGACCTTCTTCACCAGCATGGGGTTGGCAACCCAGCTCGTGTAATGGACCTCCCTAATGAAATCTACGGCGAGGAGCTTCCCGACCTCCTCATCGACTACCCTCCTCTACTTTGTGGTGAGGTTGCATTTTCTTTGTCTAATTGGCCTAACTAAAGGGTGTGAGTTATCACTTTGCAGTCGATTCCGGGCATTTCTGTCGTAGACCAGGCAAAATCATCTAAGTTATTGAGTAAGGAACTTACTAGTTGTGTCCAAAGCAGTTCGCTTATCAGGGCACTGATCTGGAAAGTCTTGGTTGGCTCGGTCTTAGAAACCGCTATGTGGATTGTCTCCTCCATCGGGGCAGCTCGCTCCTCGGTGTAGTCCGCTGGTTGCTCCAGTGGTGTCCACCCTTCTCTATAAAAAGGGTCCCATGGGCCCTGTAGAAGGGGTAGGTCAATTCACCCAGGTAAGAAGGAAGGCTGATCTTGAGAAGTTAGGGTAGAGGAAGAGGACGCCCAGGCAAGAGGAGGGGTTCCTACTTGCAGTTCGCCAACACCACTACTGCCACATTTGGATTTGAATCCCAACCATTTTTTCTTCAGTTTTAGAATTACTTTTTGTTCTTTAATTTCCAGTTTAATTTTTCCTTCCTACAAATTTATTTTTATTAGATTTAATTTGTGTTTTATTTCTTTTCTTTAAATCTGAAATTCGGCCAGGTAAGACGGAAGGCCTAACTCGAGAAGTTCGAGGGTGGAAGGAGCGATCCGGAAACTGCTACCTCTGATCGGATTTTCAAACATTTTTATTTTATTTCTTTTATTTAGTTATTTATGTTATTTATTTATTTTTATGCACTTGATATTCTCAGTATTGTTCGAATTTGGTTTTAAAGAATTCTATTTTTTTAATTAATTAATTTTTTTATTTCTGCAACTCCCACTTGCGTTCTCTTCTCCTGGATCTAAGAAAATATTAATTTTTCCCTTGTTTCCCTATGGAGACGACCCGTTCTCATCTATTTACTATGTTAGTAGTTGTTTGAGAATCAGTAAATTTCTATAAAAGTTTAAACTGGTGTTCCGGAGTGTTTAACGACGCGCTTCCGGACACACCAAGTTTTTGGCGCCGTTGTCGGGGAAGCACGGAGAAAAAAATTTATTTACCTTTTCTGAATCTGTTTCATTATTTTTTCTTTTTCGTTTTATTACTTGATCTGTTATCTCAATTTAGTTCTTGTTTCTCTTTGATTCTACAAGACGAAATAGCGAAAGGTGGGGTTCTGGAGCGTTGCGGGATTGCGGGACGGAAGAGAAGATAAGAGAAATTGGAATGTGTTTCAGGTGTAGTTGTTCCATTTTATTTTTTAATTTTCTTATTTTTATTTTCAAACTCTTTTTTTTTATAGAATAGTTATTTTTGAATTTTTAATTAATTTTTTTCTCTAGATCCGATTTATTTTTCTTAGAATTATTTTGCTCCCATTTTGTTTCTAGATCTATTCTTCTTTCTTTATTTTAATTTCTTGTTTGATTTTTTTTATTTATTAGGTTTGTGTTTTTCTTTTATTTCAGATTAAAAAAAACAAAAAAAAATCGTTTATTTTACTTTATTTTATTTCTTGCAACATAATTTTCTTTTGTTTATTTCATTTTATTTTATTTTTGGTTTAAAATTTACATTAATTTTTTCCTTTATTTCATATAAATAAACAATAAAAACAAAAAAAAAGAAATATATTTTTTTGTTTATTTTATTTTATTTATTTTTGCAGCATATTTTTCTTTCGCTAATTTTATTTTCGTATTAATTTTTAAGATTTGTGTTCTTCTTTTATTAAAAATATAAATAAAAATTCAGCATATTTTTTTTCTTTTGTTTATTTTATTTTTGGTTTCATTTTTTTAGATCGGTATTTTTTTTCTTTTATTTTATCTATTTTTTGCATAATTTTCCTTTTGATCATTTTATTTTCAGTTTAATTTTTAGATTAGCTATTAGTTTGTTAGAATTTATTTTTGGTAGTGTTAATTCTGTTTAGCACAATTAGTGGTTGTTTTATTTTCTGTTTGCAATTATTATTTGTTGCTTTATTTAATTTCTTTTATTTTAGTTGTTTAATTGAATAGTTAATTGCTAAATAGGAAATCATTGAAATTTTTGAAATTGAGTTTAAATTTTAAATCTGAATTTAAATTTTAATTTTAATTCGAATCTGAATTTGAATTTGAATTTGAATTTGAATTTCAAATTTTAAAATTTCGAATTTAAAAAAATTGAAAAGAAAAAAATAAGTAAAAAGTTAAAAATTTAAAAAAAAATCAAATTTAAATTTTAGGAATTTAAATCTCAAAATCTGAATTTGAATTTAAATTTCCAAAATTTTAAATAAAAAAATCAAAAACAATTTAATATTTCTAGAGCATGCATCATATAGGTTTATTTAATTGCTAAAATTATTATTGTTAGTTGTTAATGTGCTAGGTGTTTTTTTATTATTTTAGTTGTTCCTTTTTCTTAGTTGTTTGCTTTATTCTTTTATGTCTAATTGCTAAATTGCATATTAGAATTAATTGTTCGTGCATTGTAATTAGTTGCATTCATTTTGGTTGATTGTTTTTGTTTCGTTAATCCATTTAAGGGCATCCAACTTAAATAAGATAAAGTGGGGATTTCATCACCCTTTCTTGGCCCAAAAATCACCACCATTCACGTGCAGTTCACCCTAACCCTAAGTTAAAATTTGGATAGAAAGATCCTTTAGGGAAGCCTCACATTTGGTTCAAAGGTGTGTTGAATTTTAGGGAAGCTTGAAATTACTTTCCACAACCGGCGGTTGGTGTCTAAGGAAAGAGGTTAAACGGCTAAGCCTAAGCGGGTTTTGTGGTTACTTAATTAGGTCCTTGTGAGAGCAAGGGGAGCCTCCCACATCCCCACCTCTTACCTGGCTAAGCAAAGGAAGTGGTGTAATTCCAAGTGAACCTAAAAGGATTCACATTGGTTGAACCACTAGTTTAGGAAACCCTAGGTCAGTCCCAAGGTTGTGTGGTTGATTTGTTTGCCTTAAAAAAAAAGAAGATTTTTTTTTAAAATTCCAACTTGAATTTAGATTTTAGGAATTTAAATTTCAAAATCTGAATTTGAATTTAAATTTCAAATTTTGAAAAATAAAAAATAATAATAATAATAATAAAATTTTAAAAATTCAAATTTAAATTTAAATTTTTTAAATTTCGAATTTCAACAAAATCAAATAAATAAATAAATATTTAAAATTTTAAAATTGAGTTTAAATTTCAAGAGCTAAATTTGAAATTAAAATTCAAATTATAAATTTCAAATTTCAAAAAAAAAGAAGAGAAATGAGGTTAAAATAAAATGAGTTCAATAGCCGGAGTTGTGGAATGAGAAATTACTTCCAACCTGAGCCACAAATAGATTGGAACCACGTGTCTCGACAACTGGACAAGATTAATGGTATGGCCCAAAGACTTGACGAAGTCCTTGCACATCGTCAACAAAGTGGCTCATACCCAACCTTGTCATCATATCCATCATGTTCCATCTGTGCAAGCCTGGCCTATCATGTCAGCCAGTGCCCTGCGACGGGCCCATGTCAACCAGTTATTCCAAACCAAGTACGTGTGGCCAATAGATTTTTCCAACCCAATGCTAACCCATTCTCTAGTCCATACAACCCTAGGTGGGAAAATCAGCCTAACTTCAACTATAGGGCCCAAGTCCAAGAAAACCCCATGCCAGATAAGCACTCTCAATGGTCTGAAGCCCAGACTCATTGGGAGTACAATGATTACCCTGGGACTCAAACGGCTCAACCATGTCAAACCTATGCACAGTCCCAACAACAATACCACCCATCTAACTCATTGGCCCAAAATTTTCAGAGGACACAAGTACAGAGTTCATTCCAGCAGGTGTACCCTAAGAACCAACCGGTTCAACCATATCAGGCTTACCCACAACCTCCTCAAACCTGTACCATCGATGACCAATTCATGAAGCTTCAGCAGCTGATCCTAAATCAGCAGTAGTCCATCGATAGATTAGAAAGCCGAATACGACAGCAAGCTGAAGCCAAGAACATGAGAGGAGTAGGGCAATTACCAAGTCAACCAGTTGTGAGTCCTAGAAATCGACCACCGGGTTTTCCTCCACAGCAAGTTCAACCACCTCCTAAGGACCCTCAGCTTGAAAATACCAAGGCTATTACAACCTTAAGGGGTGAGAGGATTTTAGAGGACTTGTGTGAGAAAAAGAAAATTGAAGAAGAAGAAAAGGAGCAAGAAGACCCTAAGTTGGGGGGAGAAGAAGAAGGGAATGAAACTTTGAAAGAAGAGTCTATAATAAACCAACCCGTAGTTTCCTTTCCAACTGCACTCACAATCGGGCCGGTGCTAGAGAACAAAGAAAGTCACAACGAGGAGAGCCGGTAAGTCCATATTAACATCCCTCTCCTCAATGCGATCCAACATGTCCCGGCCTATGCCAAGTTCTTGAAAGAGCTGTGTATTCAAATGATAGAGCCACAATCGGCCCCACAAAAAATGATGCTCTCGGCAAATGTTAATGCAGTTTTCCTAAATCAACTCCCAGGAATGTGAAAGACCTTAGTGCTCCTCTCATAAGTTGTGGCATCACTAGAATCACCTTTTATCGGGCACTTGTGGATCTTAGGGCCAGTATAACTTCGCTTCCATCAATTTAGGGTAGGTTTAGGATCAGCGAGTTAAAATCAACCCCGATAATTCTACAGCTCGTTGATCGGTCAGTCAACACTCCTCGAAATGTTATTAAGGTCAGGGTAGAATGTTGTCACTTCCCATTGGATTTTATCCTAGACATTACCCTAATCGAGGAGTTGAACCATATCCCGATAATCTTAAGATGTATGTTCCTAGCAATGACCATCAATGGTAAATCGAGAGAAATGAACACTTCATTGGGGAAGCAGAAAATCCGGTTAAACGTTTGTAGTGCCTCTAAGTATCCAAACCTAGGGGAAGATGAGTTCAAGGTAGATATAGTGGATAAGTTTTTAAATGACCTGTTTACCCCTTGGTTAGCCCATTTTGAGCCCTGTCTGTCGGAAGAAGAAAGTGAGTTAGAGAGTATAGATGGACAAAGTGCTTGAATGTGTCTGGCTGAAAACATTAAACTTAGCGCTGGTTGGGAGGCAACCCAACGTAACTTTTTTTTAGTTAATTTTAGGATTAGAGTTTTTTATTTTATTTTCTTGATTTGAGACCAAGTGGCATACATTGAACCCCTCAGGAAAACCCTACTCGTAGTTCCCATTGGCCCAAATCTTCTTTGCATCATTCTAGTCATGCCATTACGGACAATGGCATTTAGTTGGGGGTGAGGAAAGAGAGAGAAAATTGAAAAAAAAATTGTGAAGCTAAGCCTTTAAAGATGGAGAATTAAAATTTCACTAAAATTTTTAAAATTTTCTATTAACAGAGATTCCCAAATAGAAAAAGCTAAGGAAACTGATAAAAGAATATTGAATTCTGTAGAAATTGGTAGCAAGTGATAGGAGTTAAAAATTGGTCTTGTTTGAATATTGTCGAAACCGTTTACAAATTAGAAAATACTCCCAAATTTGCCCCTATCAAGATAGGAAGAGAAAGATTGATAAATTAGACAAAATTCTTCAAATTGTTAAGAGATAGTGGACTACCCTGAACAATGTTGCAAAAAAAAGAAAAAAAAAGAAAAGAGAGAGAATAAAAGGTCAATGGACACCCTAGACTTATTAACCAGGTCTCTTCACCTAAGTCAAGTGTCGAGATTCGCGTAAAACGGTGAAAGGTAATAATAAAAATAAGTTTAGGGGGTAGAAATCCACTATCAGAAATAATAAGAAGAATACCTGTTTGATTTTAAAATCAATCTCATCTTATCAAGACAGTTTGCAAATGGAAGGGTAAATAAGATTTTTAAGCCATGTTTCGGTAATATCCAAAATAAGACAGTTTTACCCCTAAAGCCCCCCACCATTAAATCTCAGCCACTCCCTCCATCTTATACCCCAACAATTCAATCTAGGGCACCACATATTCTTTTAATCTTAACCCTTCAACCCTAGATGTTCTAATCTACACCCTCCATTTCTGGGTGCCCAAACCTCAACCCTACATAATATTGGGTGCTCTCTCCTTCTATTTTCAGCCATAGGATCAACTCAAAACCATCCTAACCATCCATTAGAAACCCTAGGGCATCCCTAACTTTGCTAAAACCCAGCTATCGCCCCCATCTTTCTCCTTATTTCTAGTTGTGTCCACCATTCTCTATAAAAAGGGTCTCAGGGGCCCTGTAGAAGGGGTTGGTCAATTCACCCAAGTAAGAAGGAAGGCTGATTTTGAGAAAGTTCAAGGTTAGAGGAAGAGGATGACGCCTAGGCAAGAGGAGGGGTTCCTACTTGCAGTTTGCCAACACCACTACTACCACCTCTGGATTTGAATCCCAACCATTTTTCTTCAGTTCTAGAATTACTTTCTATTCTTTAATTTCTAGTTTAATTTTTCCTTCTTGCAAATTTATTTTTATTAGATTTAATTTGTGTTTTATTTCTTTTCTGCAGATCTGAAATTCGGCTAGGTAAGACAGAAGGCCGAGCTCGAGAAGTTCGAGGGTGTAAGGAACGATCCAGAAACTACTACCTCTGATTGGATTTTCAGACATTTTTATTTTGTTTCTTTTATTTAGTTGTTTATGCTATTTATTTATTTTTATGCACTTGTTATTCTCAGTACTGTTCGAATTTGGTTTTAATGAATTCCATTTTTTTAATTAATTAATTTTTTTTATGCAACTCCCATTTGCATTCTGTTCTCCCGGATCTAAGAAAATATTAGTTTTTCCCTCACTTCCCCGTTTAGACGACCCATTCTCACCTATTTACTACGTTAGTAGTTGTTTGAGAATCGGTAAAATTCTATAAATGTTTAAACTGGTGTTTCAGAGTGTTTAACAACGCGCTTCCGGACACACCAGGCCCTGTGCTAGTGCTGGTTCTGGTGGTTCTGACTTGCATGTTGAGGTGGAAACTATTGTTGGTTCGGATGCAGCAGTGGAAACTGTTGCTGGTACTGCTGATAGAAGTAATGTTGTTGGAACTGTTGAAATTGGTGAATTTGATGCATCAGGATCTGCATCGCTCGGACACTCTGAACGAGGTCATTGAACTGGGAATGTCCAACCCCAGGCGGAATCAAGGAGGGCTCCGAGAAAGTGGTATTCACCTGGGGGAGAGGGGCATTCACCTATGAGGGGGATGGTGAATTGTCCGATGGTCACTGAGGAACCTTGGGGAAGAGTCGTTTGTTGTCCTTGCCCCCCGATGACGTTCATGTCGATACCTTTTCTGGTGCTGCTGGAGGATGCCATTGATGTCGAGATAAGGTAAATAGAAAGTGAGGTGTGGAATGACCTTTTCAATCGTTTCCCACAGACGGCACCAATTGATGGTACGCGATCTGGATGCTCCTAGCTATAGGGCAGCATGGACGTCTGTTGCCAAGTAGGTTGCTCAAACTACAAAGAAAATGAAGAATTAAAGAACTTGGGGTGGCTAACCCGACGAGGTCACTCCGATGCTTAAGTTAATAACTATGATATGTGAGCTAAGAGTTTAGAAATAGGAGAGCTAGAATGCACTTAACCGCGCATACCTGGGTCTTGGGGGGATGATGTCATTATATAGTTGAGTTGTCGTGGGTCTTACGAAACAGCTCCGGGATCCTCGGCCCATGTAGATGGGATATGTTCCGCTTTAGAAGGAGAGTAATGTACCAGTCAATGAAGTCTATCGTTACCATCCGATCTAGGCGAGGAGAGAATAAGGTCTGTTGTTATGCGGCGTGATCTCGGTAGATTCGGAGTTCACTAAGAAGCTTTTGGAGTCAATTACGTGTCACTTCGGTACTCGGGTGCCAAAGTGGCTTTGGTACTGTAGAGAAGATGGGTCGAATGGCCCATAAGCTGTTTATTCTTTCTTACTGTTTATATTCTTTTCTGTAATGGGTCTTATTCCAGGCCCATCCTTTCTATGTTATATTCTTTGTAAATTCTTGCCCAACTAAGGGCCTCCTTGTAATTATTCAAATTTATCTTAATAAAATAGTGTTAGGGTGCTAAGAGGAAGTAATGTTCGAATCTCACTCTCAAAACCCTCATTGTCGAACTCTCAAGGTTTTTTTTCTTCAGTTTTCTTCATGGTATCAGAGCAGGCCTGAACTTCAGTATTCTAGGGTTGGAAGCTTCATCTCGTGTTGCTTGATTCTTGGAGGTCATTGGAAGGTGCCCATGACTCAAATCTATTGGAGAAGGGGTTCGGTGGCCAGGAAGAATCAAAGAAAAAAAAGGGAAACAGCTTGGTTTCTGATTTGAAGCTTAAATATTGTAAGTTGTGCTCAGATTTTTGGGTTATTTTTTTCTGTGTTTGGACTGTTGAAGTGTCCGAAATTTCTGGGTTGTTTCTGTACAGCTATTCGGCTGTCATTTAATCTAGTTTAACCCAGAGATTTCTGGGTTTTTTTCACTCCTTTTAGGACTGTCAAAACTGTAGAAACATCCTTGGATTCAGTGCTGCAAATTATTGCTTCTTTTTTGTTGTGTTTTGGGGGCCTGTATGGACTGTTCTTGAGACTTTTTTCATCTTTGACAGTGGGGTCTTCTCTATTGCCCACACTGTGTTTGTAAAAAGGCCTCTTCATCAATACGGACTGGTATTTACTCTTCTTGGCTACTTTTTGGTGATTACCTTGAAGTCCATGATTAGAAAAGGAACTTCGATTGAGTGCACAGTGCTTAAAAGTTTTCTGATTACTACTTGAAGGCCGAACCAAGGTTCTACTTCAGTCTTGGTTCTTGCAACTTCCAGGTGTAGTTTGGCCTTGTGTATTGCTGTCTTGTGGTTGGTTGAACTCAGTCCTTGCTCATCCTCATTCGATACACTTGTAGAAGTCATCTGAAATCATATTTGAAGTGTTTACATGATGAACTCCTCAGAATTTGAAAACAAGAATGGTGTGGAATATGGACCGATTCAAGGGACTCCAGGTGATTCTTTATTGACTGTGACCACAGTTAAACTAGACGGAACTAATTATTTGGCATGGTCACAATCGGTAAAGATTTATATATGTAGTAGAGGAAAGTGGGGGTTTATTTCCGGGAGCAAGAAGGCTCCCCCAGAAGATGATCCATCCTACGAGAAGTGGATGCAAGAAAATTACACTGTCATTGGGTGGCTTGTGAACTCAATGCAGCCACAAATTAGCCAACACTACCTATGGATGAATTCAACAAAGGAAATTTGGGACAGTGTTGCAGAAACCTATTCCCAAAAACTAAATGTGGCTAGAGCCTATAAATTGAGAAGTGATGTGAAGAATTTAAGGCAAGGGGAGAAACCTTTAGTTGTATACTTCTCAACCCTGAAGTCTCTGTGGCAAGAAATTGACCTAATAGAAGCTGTAACTTGGGACACCACCAATGATGCAGAGACTTATAGAAAACTGGTTGAAAGGAACAACGTGTTTGAGTTATTAACCGGACTAAACCCAGAATATGATATCACAAAACAAAATATTCTTTCAAAGGAGAGTGTCTCATTGTCACAAACTTATGCTTTGGTGAGCAGTGAAGAGAGTAGAGGGGTTGTTCAGGTTCAAGGGGCTGGTATTAGTGATCACTTTGCAAATATGGGGGTTAAACCCAAAGGTGTTGTTGGGACATCTAGTGGCTCAAGAAAGAAAGAAGTTGTATGTGAGTACTGCAAGAAGCCGAAGCACACCAAAGACAAGTGCTGGAAATTACATCCTGATCTTGTTCCCATTCGGTTTCAAAAAAAACATGATAGTAAAAGGACAAGAAGTGCAAATGTGGCTGTTGGGTCAGATAGTGATAAGTACTATACTGGAGAGATGTCTGCTTGTGCATAGTTGGCAGCCATGAAAGCAGAATATAAAAAGTTTGGGAAGATGATCAGTCATCTAGAGGATGTGACTTCTTCTTCCAACCCTTCARGAAATTCAGCTTCTTCTGCATTTGCTCATTCAGGTATAAGGGCCTCTGCCAATCATGCAACCACTTCAGGTAATCTTAAGATCCATTGGATTATTGACTCAGGTGTTTCTAATCATATGACTAACCTTTCTACCTTGTTTGTTTCATATGACTTGCTTCCTGGACGTGATAAAATCACTTTAGCTGATGGTTCACTTACCCCTATTTCTGGCAAGGGAACCATCAAGGCTACATATTCCTTGTTCCTACCTTCTGCCCTTCATGTACCTAGACTAAATACAAATTTGTTGTCTGTAATTAGTTTAATCAAGTCACAAAACTATTGGGGAAGAGACGTTTGTTGTCCTTGCCCCCCTTTGATGTTCATGTTGATACCTTTTCTGGTGCTGCTGTTGGATGCCATTGATGTCGAGATAAGGTAAATAGAAAGTGAGGTGTGGAATGACCTTTCAATCGTTTCCCACAGACGGCACCAATTGATGGTACACGATTTGGATGCTCCTAGCTGTAGGGCAGCTTGGACGTCTGTTGCCAAGTAGGTTGCTCAAACTACAAAGAAAATGAGGAATTAAAGAACTCGGGGTGGCTAACCCGACGAGGTCACTCCGATGCTTAAGTTAGTAACTATGATATGTGAGCTAAGAGTTTAGAAATAGGAGAGCTAGAATGCACTTAACCGCGCATACCTGGGTCTTGGGGGGTTGATGTCCTTATATAGTTGAGTTGTCGTGGGTCTTACGAAACAGCTCCGGGATCCTCGGCCCGCGTAGATGGGATCTGTTCCACTTTAGAAGGAGAGTAATGTACCAGTCAATGAAGTCTATCGTTACCGTTCGATCTAGGCAGGGAGAGAATAAGGTCTGCTGTTATGCGGCATGATCTCGATAGATTCGGAGTTCGCTAAGAAGCTTTTGGAGTCAATTACGTGTCACTTCGGTACTCGGGTGCCAAAGTGGCTTTGGTACCAAGGTGCCCGAACATCCAGGCTCCCCAACTGCTAACAAGACTCTCCTTGCTGAATTGTCATCCTACTAACAGGTCACATCCACGTGTCTCTTACATATTAGATTGGGCCAAATCACCCCTGATCAAGTCTTGTTGTCCCATTCATTTGGTGGGCTCATATTGGGAAAAATAAACACGAGTTTATTTTATATATCACATCATCAAATTGGGTCCGATTACCTAATTTGGCCAGTTGATTTCATGGAGAAAGGTCAGATTTCATTTGAATCCGAATTTGATTTAATAAGAGTCAGATTCAGCTCCTAACAAATTAGATCGAATTGAGAAAGTTTATCTGTTTAGTTAATGGATTGAATCCAAATATATCTGGTCTATTAGTTATGAAATATATATATATATATATATATATATATATATATATAAGATATTTAAGTTCAAATTCAAATCATAATCTTGAATATTTGATTTCTTGTCAGTCAGATTTCTTTTTGAATCTAATCGAATATCCCATTATTAAATCTGATTCGATCCATTTATAACCCTATAAACTGGGTCTATTGTTTTTATGTTAAATCTGTAATGTTTTCTTAATAGAAATAAATTTAAGTTAGCAGGATTGAAATAACGATACTTGTATAATTTAAAAAAGTTTTATGTATACGTATTTATTAAATGAAGTGTGATTTTTGTCATAGAACATCAGCTAAGATGAAGGTATATTAGGGTTATTTTAGAAGCGTGGGAGAGGAGGTTTATGTAGCTGTCATTTAATTTTAAGAATTTATATATCAGTAAATACATATACACGAGAAAACTTTTGCTCCTTTTAAGGGGTAGGACTGCAAATCCGTCGGATCTAATCCAACTCGAATTCATTTGGATAACTATTGGATTTTAATATCCATTTGATATATCAGATGGAATTCATATATATGACTTAAATATCTACCACAAAACAGTGTAAATTCTTCAAAATCATGCAGACTTATACCTCTAACCCAAAACCAACCCATTGAAATAGCAACCGTCTCAGATAAGATTTTATTGGCAATTCTACGACCAATACCAAGGTTTTAAAAACCGGATTAGACATACAACCATTTTGGGGACTGGTTCTCAAGTTGAATGGTATTAACTGTTCGGTTTGAATAGTCCATTATAATTTAAAAAAATAATAAGTAAAATAAAAAAGGGCTAAAAAATTATTGTTCGTGTCAACGATTCGATGGCCTGAATCAATAGTTTACTAACCAAATCAATAATTTTTGGCCCAGGAGCGATTTTAGGGTGAAATGAAATTGGTTACCTGACTGATTCCCAAATCATCTAATCCGACAGTCTGATCCGGTATTCAAAACCATGCCCAAACAGTCCCCAAATTTAATATATCTATACTATTATTATTGCAATAGGGAAATGATCGACTCTATTTGATTTTTCATGTCTTTATTGTGGAATCCAGTTCACTTGTGTTCCCTCTGATTTTTCTACATATTTTTGCTTTGCTTTCAATCTTTCTATACCACATGATCAATCACTACTCCCACACTTTCAATACTTAAAACTCCTAGTACTTTCTCTCTCCCACTGCTCAGCTTCATAAATTGCTCCTGTTAATTTTGTGGCCCATCTGATTGCACTACATGCTCTATCTATTTCTCATATTTATAAGTGTGATCAGTTGTAGTGCACCATGATTGTATTTTGAACAGATAATTGAATGAATTGACGCTTGTCTTATTCTCTTGACAAGGGCATTTCACCTCACTATTTATATATAAATTTTAAATTTAGTATCTTAGTTCAAATAAATAAATAAATAACCGTCATTGAAACCTTTCAAGATCTTTCATTGGTGTGGCTCCCATTCTTTTTAGATAAAGTGGGTTTTTTTTTTTCCTTTACAAAATCGACCCAATTCAGTCTGTTAAATCAAATAGGGTGGTGGGTCTCAATTCCCGAACAAATAGGGATGGTAGAATACTATTACATGGCTCTCTCTCTCTCTCTCTATATATATATATCACAATCTTTTCTTGAAAATTTAATTTTTTCTAGCATTTAACCAATCACTAGACTCCCCTTTCCTGATTTCTTCAAGTCAGAAGGAGATTGTGAGACCTCCTTCTGAGACACAGCCAATTGACAAAAAGGAAAAAGAAAATTTTGGCGACTGTTTGGTTGGTGACAAAGTCAGCAAGGAAGAGTGAAGCCATGCACACTCCACCGTCTACCACCATCACCACCTACCATCAATTTTGTGGTCTGGTGGTGACCACAACTCCTTTCCTCTCCAATTACGCCATTTAAAATTGAAATTCTATTTCAATTATTGGACTTAACGTTTACATGTAAATGGGTCCCAAGCCCAACCATGAATCACTGACTAAGGTGGCCAAGCCCCCACAACCATCAAATTGTCTGTTCTTTTTCGGACTACGACCCATCAAAGATGAGGACTGAATTATGAATTTACCAAGTAGAAATTAAAGGAAACGAGTAGAAAACGAGAAAAACAGAAATGGAAACGATAATAAAAGAAAGGTGGCGCAGGGAGATGAAGAAAGTGAAGAACTGCTTATCAGCTTATATATTTTACATTTGATGTTGCATCAAACTCGTCGAGAGGGTACAGAACAAACCCAAAAAAAAATAAAAATAAAAATAAAATAAAGTAAAGCAAAGAAGTAACAGAAACGGTTCGAAAATCACAATATGCCGGCATCGCCACTGTGGCGATTCCATGAAAATATTACAAAGAAACTTAGATAAAGAACAGAAGTACGGCGTATTAATGCAATAAACAGCAAATAGTAGTCTTAGCAGATTGGGAGAGGAGCACCGTTCCAGTCCCTGAGACAATCCAATAGTGGGTCGATCATTTTCCCCTCGCACATTGCTGAGAACACCTTGTCGAATTCCTCGCCCGGTGATCGGACCTTCTCGCCGGTCAGCAACCCTGTGTGTAGCTGTTCCCTCACAAATTTGTATATCGGGTAGGATCTGCATTCCTTGATGCGGTTGGGGACTGCTGGGCTCCCACTCTCGTACGCGATTCTGGCACCCTCGACTTCCTTGGGCAGAAGGGCCTTCAGTTCTTCCTCGAAGGCGGTGATCTTCTGGAATATTGAGGTGTTGGAGTTCTTTTCATTCTCGCCGTTGAGGAGTGCATGCTGGACGAGGACTTGCCTGAGATTTTGCATAAGTGGGTACGTCGCGCTGCATGGGTCGTCAATGTAGGCGAAGACGTACTCGCGGTCGACGACCTTGAGCAAATCCTTCTCGCAGAACCTGGATGGGTGAAGCTCCCCGTTGACGCCCATGGTGAGAACCCTCTTGGCCAGTTGGCCCACTGTGTTCTTGACTGTGCTCTTCAGTGTCTCCTCCAAGTGCCTCAAATCGATTGCTTGGCACAGTGCAACCATGTATGTTGCAGACATGAGCTTCAGGATGTCGACGGCTTCGGCTGTCTTTCTGGAAGAGATCAAGCCCAAGGAGTTGACGTCCTGGTTGTGTTGCTCTGCACTCTGGACGTGGTTCGTGACCGGATTGGCGAGGAACTGGAGTTCAGAACAGTAAGAAGCCATGGCGATCTCGGCACCCTTGAACCCATAATCTAAGCTGGGGTTGCGACCGCCTGATAGATTGGAAGGCAACCCGTTATTGTAGAAATCGTTAACAAGCTCGGAGAACTGAGCAAACATGAGCTTCCCAATGGAGGCAATCGCCAAGCGAGTGTTGTCCATGGAAACGCCAATGGGGGTCCCCTGGAAGTTACCACCGTGGAGGGCCTTGTTCCTCGACACATCGATCAATGGGTTGTCATTCACGGAGTTGATCTCCCGCTCGATCATCTTGGTCGCCGATCTGATCACTTCAATTTGGGGGCCCAACCACTGGGGAGATGTACGGAGAGCGTATCTGTCTTGCTTGGGCTTCTGGAGAGGATCAATCTCGTGTATCTTCTGAGCTGCCTTGACGTAAGAGCTTCCGTCCAAGATGTGTTCCATGATAGCTGCAGCCTCAATCTGTCCGGGGTGGTGCTTCAGTTTGTGAGTCAGATGGTCGGTGAACTCCGGTTTGCCTTGCATCACTTCGGCGAAGATGGCGGATAAGACCTCGGACAAGACAGCGAGGATGTTGGTCTCGAAGAGAACCATTGAGGCCAAACCAGACCCCACAGCGGTGCCATTAACAAGTGCAAGACCTTCCTTGGGCTGCAACTCAAAGAATCCATCATTGACCCCGGCAAGGTTGAAGGCTTCGCTGGCATTAAGGATGTGGCCATCGGGTCCCACGGCTTTGGAGTTGGGGCGGCCGGTGAGGAGGCCGGCGATGTAGGAGAGAGGGACGAGATCGCCGGAGGCGGTGATGGTGCCTCTCAGGGGCAAGCATGGGGTGATGTTATTATTGAGGAATTTAGTGATGGCTTCTAAGATCTCAAATCGGATGCCAGAGTATCCTTGGAGGAGGGTGTTGATCCTCACCAGCATGGCCGCTCTGGTCGCCGAGTGAGGCAATGTGTGGCACGATTCCGTTCCGTTCCCAAAGATTCCAGCATTCAAGAATCTGGTTGGTGCAACAAAACATTAATTAATTGTTAGTTATATACCGGCCCAAAGGCCCAAAGCCATTTTTTTTATAATTCAATTTTCTGCTGAAAAAAACAAACAAATTCTAATGTATTATTATTTACCAAAAAATAAACTTTGTGACTTGTGAGCCCTATCACTACAGAGCCGAGTCCCCTTCCCATGAATTGGTCCGATCATATAATCACAGCCGCCCATTTATTTTAGTATAAAATTAATGAGCATGGGCAGTTGAGATTTTGTAGTTATATTGTCCCTTGGAACTAAATTAAGGTGATGGGAATCATTCACTGCAAGGCCCGTTCGAACAACCATCATAGCCTTGTATTAGGAATATCTTTATACGAAATAAATTCTAATGCAAGGCTGAAAAGGCTTTTCGAACAGTATTCAAACGGTAATTGCAGTGACCGAAGCTGACAAGCTGTACTTTTTTTTATAAATTTTATAGACAACACCCTATACTAAGGAGGCAGTAACACTTAGCCCACCGAATTTTATTTTTTCACAAATACCCCTTTAAACTTTTGGATTCCAACATTTTATCATACTATTCCGTTATTTAACTTCATGAAATATTTTCCCAAACTACCCTTATTGAGACCATTTTGCCCCTTAAACTCAGTTTTTTTTCTAAAGTCCTAAACTCTCACATATTTTTCTCAACTTTTTTTCAATAGAGTTTATATATCTTAAAAACTTCTAGTAAAGGTAGAATTTATCAATTAACTAAACAATAAAGATAATTTAAGAAATTTGCCCTTTTAATATTTATTGCTCTCAACTCATAAAATCTTAAATGGAAAATTTAATAATTTTACATTTTCATTAACCCATTAATGGCAGTTCGGATTCACTATCCACACTTACCCACATGATTTCACAACCACACATACAGAGCATCTCCTATTATGCTTGTATGTTATTATGCATGGAGAGATATTCCCGTGGTGGGTAGAGATCTGGAGTCCAGTAATGGATCAGGGGCATAACCCTTTGATGGATAATTAAGATAAATTGTACACACACAGTGGTCAATTTCGTGGTCCAAACCCAGACCCGCTTCGGGTATATGAAAATAGCTCCGACTCTTTTCCTACCCGTTGTCGGGTATTTCCTGGCCCACAAGTTACAACTATCTAGTACCCACCAGGCTACCACTACCACCACCTTTCGTAAAGGTAGCAGGATTAGGCTAGTATCCCCTGAACGAACCACCAGGTAAAAATTCTGTCAGCTCAGCAGGCCGCTCAACCAATATATTAAACGCCTCAGCCCAAATACGTTGGAACAGGGGAAAATCGGTGGCCAACCACTTAATCCCCTCTACCAAGAATTAAAATGGTTCAATTCATTAAGAAATGATAAATCTGGGGAAAGTGGGGATGATTAATGTATTTACCTAATAAGCTCTTTCTGAAGGGCTCCTCCTTGTTTGGTTCTTCTGTGTGAAGTTGCACCGAAACCGGTCGTGACACCATAACTGTCCGTGCCCTTGTTCATGCTCTCCATGACCCAGTCGCTGCTCGCTTTCACTCCGGCCCTTGCCGACTCCGCCAGCTCCACCTTGACACCGGCGTCGTGAGTGGCGATGGCCGCCACTTGGGAGATGGTAAGGGTCTCGCCGCCTAGCTTGACCACCGGCTTCCGGTACTCTTGCACCATGCGCTTAACCTCATCCAGGTGGCTTCCCTTGAGAGACTCGGCGGCCATTTGCCAGTTCAGTGGGTCTTGTTGGACGCAGAAGCTTTTGATGCTGCCGTTGCCGTTGCCATTGCAGTTCTCGTGGGCGAATTCCATTTTCTCAGTAGTCAGCCTAAACCCTGACAGAAAAGACTAAGCGATTCCGAGGAGAAGAGCTGCTCCTGTCTTTTTGTGAGAAACTGCAGATTAAGCCGGAGGAGGTAATGGTGGGGAGGAGCAACAAAGTAGAAACAGAGAGCTTATGAGATTTGATTTGAGTGAGGAAATCTTTGGGAGAAGGAATTTCCTGAGTTGGTCACCAGTTTTTGGTTGCTTTAAATAGAGGTCTGGTCTCACTATGTTGGGTGGGATGGCACAACGGGTTAGTTGAAAACATTTGCTGGCCGCTGGATTGTTCACTCATACGGTCATTACGATGTTGCCACGTGGCTAAAATACGAAGCATTGCATAACAATTAACAAGCGCATGACATGAGGACCAAACGCGGGATTTTGGTTTTACTCGTCAAACATAAAAAGAACGACTGAACGAGGTGGTGGTTGGTGAGAGCGCGAGCGAACCCGAACGGCAGCCTGACGTCATTACTAATTTGCCCCCTTTGCTTGATTGAAATTACCAAAAGCTCCTTCAGACAAAAATTGGCCCCACCAGTGAAAAATCCACCGGGCACCAACCAAAAAGGACCAACCTGCTGCCTCCGGTCTCCATACACCAAGAAGAACGGGGTTTTCTTTAATAGTTTCTTTATTACGGGGGGTAGTTTAATCATTTCCTTGGCGTGAATGATTCAAAAACGATCGTGGTCCTACGATTGAAATGTCAACCATCAGACTGGAATCCAGATAACATCACACCGGTGTCATCAGATTCGTTCTCATCCGATGGTTGACAAAGAGCTCCCAGCTTCCTACTCAAGCTTTAAGAACCACTTAATAACTTTAATTTCAATTAAATAAGTGGAAAAAAGTAAACATGATTGGGCGTTGTTTGGAGTTTAATGATCACCTGGTGAAAAAGCCAAAAGTAAAAAAAAAAAAAAAAGAATTTTCAAAGTGGAAGAATCCATTTCGCTTGGGGAGAGACCATTTCAAACCATCGTTCAATTACAAATTAGTTGGAAAGGATAATTCCAATTTCTTCTCCTTTTTCTTAAGCATATAAGCTTTCACCTACTGCATTGTTTGGTAATATATTTAGAGCATATATTATATATTTATTTGGTTGGGGGGAAGGGGTTCAGGTCCTTCACGAAAAAGTCCATTGGGCTTAAAACGTAGATAAGCAAAGGCCCACTCATATATTATGCTTAAATTTAATTAATTATAATGGGAGTGAAGAGAATTAAACAGTAAACCACTTAATCAAATAGGCTATGATATCATCTCAAGAAACTGTTCAACCTAAAAGGTTATTTATTATTTCTTTATTTATTTTTATAGGAAAAGGTGGTGCTATACAACACGGGGTAATACGCCCCCCAACATCACCCAAACAAATAAAATCCAGACCCCTAATGAGATTACAAAGATTGAGGGAGACAAAACCATCAGCCCGATTTGCAAGTTAGTTCGCCGCTTGGTTCGATTCTCTGTACACATGTCTGTAGCTAACACCACCTTCTAGTTTCACATTCATCTAACAGTCCAAAATAATATTCCTTAGATTTCATGAGGAGAGATCAAACCTTTGAGACAATGTATGATTAGATTTGAATCCCTTCTATTATGATTGAATAGTTGCTGAAATTGTTCAATCTAAAAGCTTAAACTGTTAGATAAAGTTTTTGAATAGATTTTTATTTTCTAACATTGTAAATATTTGAATTAGCATAACATTATTAGTTTATCATATTTGATTGCCTAATTGATTTTAACAATTTGTTATTTCTTATCAATCCCAATATTATTCCTTATTATATATAAACTCTTCCAGCCCTCTTAAGTTGAAATCCTATCTATGGTCGCGGATGATCCAGTAGTTAAGATGGTCATTGGTGAGTCAGCATCCCTCAAAATAGGAAGTGTGGAATCAAACTCATTGACGCACAGACCTTTCATGATATGGCCAGTGGGCCTCACGTGAGCCCTACCATCCCTTAGCGTCGATTACCTTGTAATGTGGCCAATTGCATTTATGTAATTTAAAAAAAAAAAAAAAGTATCGATCCACTCATGGTTGCTGATTGCCCCTTCGACTCAGTGGGGCTGATTAGGGCATCCTTATATTGTCCTATTTTAGTTCAATGAAACAACTAAAATAAATAATAGCCCCTCCCCCACCCCCCTAAATTGCATCTTGACCGTAGATTTAACATCAATCCACGTTTAAGATTCATCTTTCCTGTATATAGGGCTAAAAAATTCTGACTTGGACAGATCAGTCATTCTTCCAATAAATAATGGCATCTTTATGAGAGAGAGAGAGAGAGAGAGAGAGGGCCCTCTGATAATGGCTGGAATTAAACTAAGAAGCCTATTCGATTTGTCTTTTATGCTGTGTTTGGTTTCAGTACAAATAAATTCATACTGATGCAAAATCATGACAGTGTAAATCATTTGAGTGTAAATTCTGACCTATTTTTATTTTAAATTTTAATTTATTTTATTTGATTGTAGTACAAATGAAATAAATTAAGTTATTCAGCAAAATAAAATAAAATCTAAAACAAAAATAAACAAGAATTTACATTTTTTTATATTTTCACTTCCATTCATTTGTATTAATACAAATAAATTTATACTGCAATCAAATACAACGCATCAAGCTCAGTTTAGAAGGAGTACAAATACAAATATTAGACATAGCCTTAAATATTTATTATTTTATTATTTTATTCAAAGCAAAATAATAAGCCATTCAGTTCAGCAACTTCAGCTGTTATTGCACGGCTCGATTCTGCCGAAATTGATTATGTGACCATCGATCAATGTGCCGCACCTTGTATTGGACTCTTCAACTAATGCTCTCATTTGCCACGTGATCAGATAGGTTGCTACCTGATCCACAAGAACGTGTGAAGAAGCTATTGTCCAATTAAATAAAATGTCAAGTTTAAGTAGCGCAAGTCCATTAGTGACTAACGAAGAAAATTAAAACAAATTAAACTGTTTTTATTATTATTGTTATTGTTATTATTTTTGAAAGATTTGACTGAGAGAGAGAGCATCCAGATTGAGACCAGATGAGGGAGTCAATTAATTAAACGAAAAAACAAAGTAGAATAAGATATGAATAGGTGTTGTTGAGCTAACACGGATTGATGCTTACTCCTACCGACCCCCTCGTTGTGAACTTGTGATTCAGGGTAGGTAGAAAAACGGCTGGTCTGGTCAGGAGTCAGGACTCAGGACTCAAAAGCTACGAGACTTTTCAAGAAATATTTCGTGGGGCACGAGGTGGTTTCTATTTGTTAATTATCAAGTTAGTTTTGCTATGACTTAAAACCATTGATGGATTGACCACCTACCTATTCGTCAACCGTGTTTGGGTGAACCGTCATTGGCCCTGGATGGTTGGACCATGCGGCGCATGAACTATTCAGGTACTCGGTTCCATTTCACTCTTTAACTTGTTATTTGACAAAAAAACTGTTGATTCGATCAACAATTTACTAGCTCGGGTGGTTGAATAATCGATTTATTCAACCTAAACAACGGTTTTGGCTGTTATTTTGTTTTAATTATTTTTTAATTTATAATAGATCATCCATTTGAACCAGACGATTAAACCATTAATCCAAAAACTAATAACCAAAATGGTTCTGATTCTAGATAGGTTTTTAAAACATTGGTTTGGGAGTGCATTTGCATCTATATATGCATTTAAAGAAATCCTTTTTTTTTTTTGAAAAAGGCACTTTTTTGGTATTTGAATAGATGTTTTTCACAATATACATTTTAAAATGAGACTCAATTTGAGAAAAATATAAATACAAATATATACAGTAAAATATATATAAAATAATATAAAATATAAAAATTTGTGTTTGTACACCTTCCAAACTGAGCCTAAATAATTTTTTATTAGTTTTCACTTCTTCAATGTAAGAAGGTACAAAAAAATTGGAGATATATCCCAACGTGTGTACGTAAATGAAAACAAGTGATGGCAAGAAAGAACCAAATACACGTGGCTGTCCACAGCCCACAGAAATATCTACTGAAAGATTGAATGGATTTGACCCCTAGGAATGACAATTTCCACCCAATGGAATGGTTTTCCTTTTGTTGAGAAAATAAAAAAAAAAAAAAAGAATTTTGGGATGGGGATGTGGGATTTTAAAACCTGTACGGACATAAATAGGTACAAGTTTTAGGTTAATCCAACCCTCCCTAATCTGTATATTGAATTTACTAAAATGCCTCTAATATTTAAAATAATTAAAAATTATTTTAATTATTGGATGTTTATTTTGATTTTTTTATAAACTTATGTTATTTTGATTGTTTATTTGTTTATTGCTAAATTGTTATTAAGTTTAGTAACTTTATTAATTCTTACTAATTTAAGTTTTTTAGTAATTTTACTAATTTTATTAGATATGGGTTCTGGACCAGAGCTATCAATCTAATCCACCTCACCCTCAAATGTGATGAGCGTATGGCCAGGGAGAAATGTTTTAAAAAATCAACCCAAAACCAAAATTGCTTTTGGCCATTGGTTTTCAAGTTAACGGTTTGATTGTTCAGCTTGAACAAACAATTCATTTCAATTTTAAAAATAAAAATAACTAAAATAAAAACGGTCAAAAATCATTGTTCGGATTGAAGAGGCCAACAGTTTCACTGCCCAGGTCAGCGAGTTGTGACCAAGTCAACAGTTTCCTTGTCAAAGAACTGGTTAAGGGTGAAACAGAACCAATTGCATACCTGGAGGGTTCTTAGGCCAAATGGTCTAACCGTCTAGGTCGATGATGGTTTAAAAACACTACCGGGAGAATTGTGCATTTCCATGTGTAAAGAGAGTTTGGGTTTTAAAAGTCCAACCCATTTTAGATTTTGAATAGAATAGAGGTTGCAAAGTTTGTGGAGGTGGGGACGGTTTGGAATTTACAAAACACTTATGGAATATGTCCCATTGCTAACCTTACCCCGTTTTAATGCTTCTTTTTTAGTGCTCATTGGAAAAAGTTTTTAAAAGATTCGAAAAGCACCCAAAAAAACATACTTTTGAGCATTTGGTAAAAAATATATATCCAATAAGTGTTTTTTCAAGAGAATAAACCTATTTTGGTGAACTTTTAATAAGCATTTTTTAAAATTAAAAACACTTATTGTGTTTCTGACCCATCTTGGCCTGCCACCTAATTATCAAAATACCTATATAGCCCCCATTTGAATAAAAACACTTTTTTCACCAAACACTCATAAACTACTTATTTAATAAGCACTTAGTTAGTTAAACAATAATCACTCTCAAACATTACCTTAATTAGTTGTCCATAACCTAGTAGTCAAGCTCAATATAATCGCACTACACCCTTTAATTTTACTTTAGATCTCCTGCCCACAAAAACTCAATCCACGCTTATCCACGAAACACTACCTCTTTGAATTAAATTTTGAAAACATCAAACATCTCCCTGTATGTAATAACATATAAGAGGATGGGATGTTTCGCATGTGTGGTTGCGATGCTACATGAGGCGTGGGTAAGGTAGTCGTGAGGCGCAAGATTAAGCCCATAACAAAAAAAAAAAAAAATTAGTAATTAATTTTCCTCGAATAAAAGAGTTCACATCTCCGCCCCCACAAAGTATCCGCGGGGCTCGTTGTGGGGCGGAGATGTGATCTCCGAATAAAATAAACCTGTAGAAGGTAAGAAAGAAATTATTGGTGAGTCTAGCCGCCAGTCCATTATAAATCCGACTCGGTCCCTGTCCTCCTGGGCCCGGCTTTCTTTTAAGACCACGCCCACTGCTTTTTCAAAACAGTGACTCGGTTTTTTTTAAGGACGACCCAATTTCAATCATCCCACGAGAAGTTGGAGACAACAGCTGAGGAGGCCACCAAGTATGTATACGAACTTGTTTGGTATTACAGTTTTACTCAAAGAGATTAAATTAATGCCAAAACAAACACTCTCCATCTCCTTTCCCACAGCTTTTTTCTTGGCTGTTTTTTGTAGTTTTATGTGGAATTTCTTTCACCAACCCACTTCAACAACCAAAGAAAAAAACAAGTTTCTTCTTTTATCTGCCCATCAATATTCAATACCAAACTTGTATCTAATTTTAGGTGCAGAAAACTTTGGGCGATCTCCACCAATGAAGTGGGAAGATTCTTATACTTTGCTGATATTTATGTTATTCCAAAAATATGGTCAGATTTTATTAAATTAATCATCTTCTAATGTTTTAAATTAATTTAAATGCTAATGAGCTAATAATTGAGATGGTCAGTTGGCATCCCTCCAAAATGGGAAGCAAGATATCAAACCCATGGGCCTGCATGTTACACTGCAGATGCTGGCCGGCCCACCCGGCACTTATTTTTATGACAAAGTGGTTGATAGTAATAATTATATGTAATTTACAAGTAATGCAAGGGGACTTCACATGAAAGGCCCACAGCATAATCCAATCATGTATTGGGAATATCTCTTCATCATAAGAAAATATGAAGGCATTGTTTCTCTAAATTAGGTAAACAAAAGTTTATTCTGTACCTTGGCATTGTTCTTTATGCCACCCTCGTGGACGTTTTTCTGTTTTTGGGATAAAATAATAAGGGTTATTTATTAAAACATCCCCCGTAGTTTAATGGTTTAACTAAAACCTATCCTATAGTTTATAACTGAATTATTTAATCGATCTTTCATTAGATTGAAATAAAAAGTGACAATTTTGACTTTAACATCTGTTATGATGACCAGTTTAATATAAATGGGAATATCATTCTTGCCCCTAGTAAAACATGGGCAACAACTCTTTTCAATCAATTTTATTTTATATTTGAAAAAGGAAGACATGCTGTGGCAAACTAATAACCTAGGATGCATTCTTCTGTCTTCTTCTTCATTTTATCGAAACCAAACATGTTGTGGTAGATCTGAAAATCAAACATTGGTTAATTTTAAAAGCTCATTATAAATTGTTAGGGCTACTATCGAAATAAGATTCTATAGATTCATGCCTTCCAACATTTTCCACTCAATATAGGTGGTCAAGTTACTATTTTCAGACAACAATATAAAAGATTCTTGATAGAAGGTCAATTAAGTAAATCGGTTGCATGGGACTTTTAGTAAAACTTAAACTATAGCATGGGTTTTAATAAATCCAAGAAATGATACGGATTGCTTTAGCAAATGACCCATAAAATAATTAGTTGCATCGTCATTTTAGCACAGATGAGCAAAAGTTATGTTTGTCTATGCCTCTTTATCTTTACCATATATTGTCAATATTTACCTTGGCTTTATCATTATCATGCAAAAAATCTAATCCATTTATTATCCCCTCTTTCTCTCTCTCTCTCTCTTAATCTGACACATTAGAAAGCAAAGAAGAAAACCACTTTTATGATTTATACAGTACCAAAATTAAAGTTAGCCATCAGTAACAAAACATCTTCCAAACAAAGCAGCTAATCACAAGGGAGGGGGCCACAACTATTTGTCGTAATACAAGAAGAACTGGCCAGGAATTAAGGGGGTGTTGGACAACGTGGATGATTTTCGAAAACAAAACAGGCGATGTTGTAAAACCCCCCTAAATGCACTATATAGTTTTCAATCCTAAAAATATACAATTTCAACTGTTTGATTGGGTGGAATCAGAATTCAATTCCGATTCTTGATGAAATGACATTTTCCCATTTGAGGAATGACCATTCCCTCCTCACCCCATAGGAGTTGGGAGTGAAAATCTCATTCTAACTGATTCCAATTCCAATTCCCATCTGAACCAAACAGGCGGGAAAATAAGGCATTTCGTTTCCAATTCTAACTGCAAACAAACAGACCCAATATGTTTTTACTGATGTGGCAGTTGTTTTTGGAGAAAAAAAAAAAAAAAAACATATTGTGGGACACCCCCTAAAATATCCACTCTAATGCCTAGATTAAACCCAAACAATCTCACAATCAATGCATGGGCCATAGATTCATCACTAGAAGGCTATAATCACAAGATTTCCATGGGAAAGCCTTGATCTTGGGCATTACTCTGAACTACCATAAGTGCTTCCAAAGGATTTTTAGCTTCATCAGCAATACATCCACTAGCTGAGGATCCACAACAATCTTTCTCTTCAACTGCCAAAAGTAATAAGCAATTCTAACAGAAAGAATTTGCAAAAGTTGCTTTAAAACCATATCATGCTATCATTTTGCTTACTATAAGCATATAGATTCTTTTAACTTCCTTGGCTATGCCTTGACGAAATAAGCTAGCTGTTAAAGAAGACTGCTATTCCAAATATGATCATGGTGATTGATGAAACCACTAACTGAGATCACTAGACAAGGAGATGGTTTATCAATCTGGACTTTTAACTCTTGGGATTGTGGGAATCCGGGGATCATGTCAAATTTTTATCTTTTCTCCATTACCGACTTGCCACATAATACCTACCTTTCAATAATAGGTGTCTCCCCAAGCTTTCCCACCCCTAAGAGGCTGTTTTTGGGCTCTTTGTATGAAGCACATCCTCCTTTGGACAATATTTTGCCTTCAAAACCATAGCCAGGCCCAACAATGTAATAGGCGATTCAATGGAAGGGCGTTTTGGTTATTGATGGGATTTGGTCCAATTTGATCTGGTCCATTGTGGATTCATTACATATGGATCAGGTCCAATCCAATCTGATGAATTAGATTATTTTGGACCAGTCCAATTCATTGTCTGAATTCTCCAATTTGTTCAAATTGGTTCCAACCCAAACCTGGTCTATTGACACCCCTACCTCTTTTTGCCATTTTGCATTTTTCAGGCCCGTTAAAGATGATGAATTTTCTAATAAGTCTCGAACAAAATTACAAAGTTGTGTTTTAAGAAGCTTGAGGATTTGTGCTTTTAAAACCCAAACCGCATAACGCCAATTTTAGACTTTGTACTTCTTGGCTAACTTTAAATTAACTTTTTTTCAAAAGAAATACTTATCAAAGGCTTAAAACACTTTTTATCACAGCAGCCCAAAGCTCAAAAGCAGAAGTTTATCCAAACATAATATATCTATACTATATATAAAAGTGTGAATGTAGTGTGGAAGTTTTTTTGGACTAAAATTATCCTCTATTGTATAAAAGTCATTTCATTATAGCTTTAATGGCTATTAAAATGCCCATATTTGTGTATTTAATCCATCTCTAATAGTAAGGGTTGAAAATATAATTTCAATTATTACTTTCCACCTCATTTAATCTCCTCTAATTAAATTAAGTCTTATACTTAAGGTATTAAATCCCATATATATATATATATATATATATATATATATATATATATATATATATATATATATATATATNTATATATATATATATATATATATATATATCACGAGCCAAGCTCTATTAGAATTATAATAAATAATAAAAATTAATAAAATATAAACATAAAAAATAAAAAATACATATGTTTTGCAAAAAAAGCATTCAGGCACATGTGTAATATCATATATTTACCATATTAAACAAAAAGTAGGTGTAAAATATCAAAATTAATTTTACACATAAAAATACCAAAAAAAACTATAGTAAAAATTGAACACATCTATAATTCTATATTTACACTATTGTAAAAAGTATGAATAAAATTGTGGAAGTTTCCTTTGACAAAAATACTCATTTTTGAATTTAGTCCCTATTTAATTGTGAGGTTTAAGTTGTAAATTGAACTACTACTTTTCACCACATTCAATTTACTTTATTTAAATCTTACATTTTTTTTTATAAATGAACAAAAGAATACACCAAAAGAATAAAATTTACAAAATGAAGAATCTAGCCAAACAGGTAGACATGTAAATGATGCTTAAAACTTCACAACCCAATCCGATTATCACATATTTGGATGAGATGTTTATATAATCAGATTTGGATTTTACAATCTACATCCGATTAATGATAGAAAATATAAAATATAAAAACAAAAAAAAATCATAAAGGTTTATAGAAAATTTTAGATATATTATTATTATCATTACCCTCTACTTCTTTGTTTGAAAAATGGTATAAAAGCCATTTTATTGCATCTTTATGCTTGTTTTAATGGTTATTAAAATGCTCATAATTGTGTATTTAATCCATCTCTAATGGTAAGGGTTGAAAATGTAAATTCAATTATTACATCGCACCTCATTTAATCCCCTCTCATTAAGTCTTATACTTAAATTATTAACTCCTATTTTCTCTTATTAAATTAGATCTATGACAATGTTTTTAACAATATAAACTCATATGTTTAATTCGAGTAGTGGTTAAGCAATTCAACCCTCCAAATCAAATTGATCAACCTACGAAGTCATTGTTAGGTAATAAAATTTTTAAAATAGAAATAAAGATAGAAATTTACAAAAATGTACACATTTATGATATTTTTATTAATCAAATTAAAAAAATAAGTGTAACAAAGAAGAATTATTTTAATTGGTAATGAAAATGAAATACATAATTTATAACCGACTAAAAAAGAAATTGTTTTATTGTTTTGCAAAGATCAATAGTTCAAAATTTGGGTCAAACATGTTAAACCTTTAATGTCATAAATAAAAAATAAAAGTTAATAAAATATGAAAATGAAAAAATACATAAATTTTGCAAAAAAAACATTTAGGCACATGTATAATATCATATATTTATCATATTAAACAAAAAGTAAGTGTGACATATTAAAATTATTTTTACACACAAAAATACAAAAAAAATGCTAAAAAAAAGTGAATAGATCTATAATTCTATGTTTACACTACTATTAATAATACAAATAAGACTGTTGAACTTTCTTTTGATTAAAATATTCATTTTTGAATTTAGTCCCTATTTAATTATGAGGCTTAAATTGTAAATTGAACTACCACTTTTCACTCCATTCAATTCCCTATATTTAAATCTTACATTTTTTTGATAAATGAAAAAAAAAAGATACACCAAAAAGATTAAATATTACAAAAAAGAAAAATCTAGCCAAGCAAGTAGGCCTATCAATGATACTTGAAACTTCACAACTCCGTCCGATTATCACATATTTGTATGAAGTGTTATATGTAATTTGATTTGGATCTGCAATCCCCATCCAATTAATAATAAAAAATAAAAAAATAAAAGAAAATAAAAAATGCATAAAGTTTATAAAAATATTGGATATATTATTACTATCATTATCATCATCTAGAAGTACCATGTTCAAAGCAAATGCACACTTACTAGTATAAATAAATAAATAAATAAATAGAAAGAGATTTGATGTAAGAGATGTCTGATGACGATGAGTACTTAGAGTTAGTTTTCTTGATTCCAGGCTCAATATTTTGTTAGAAAAGATATACAAATCACATTCTTACACATAGATTAGTTATCCGCCCTAGGATTACATCATTAAACAGATTCCAAATAAATGGTTGATGGCATTCTTTAAGATTCTTTACCGTCCTGAGTAGACCTGTTCATGAGCCAAGTAGCTTGACGGCCCGACCCGGCCTGGCCCGTTATTTTTTGGGCTTGGGCAAAACTTTAGGCCCGTGGGCTCGAGCTCGAGCTTTCTCAAATAAGCCCGACCCGATACTATTACATATAATAAAAAAGCATTTATGTTATATATATAATAAATACTTATTTCTTAAATTATTGATAAATATTAATTTACTATTAGGAAATACAAATTAATTTATTAATTTATTAAACTATTACTAAAATAATATAATATTAGTTTATAAAAATACACTGAAAATAAGACATTTTGTATACAAGTCAGGCTTTGGGCTTTATATAAGGGTCGGGCTCAGACTCATGATCTAAATCTAGGGGTGGATTCGAGTCGAGCCGAGCCGAATAGTATGAGGCTCGAGCTCGGTTCGAGCTAATATATTATAATATATATATATTATTTTCTATATATTATATATTATAATATATATATATATTTTCGAGCCGGCTCACGAGTCGAGCTCTATTAGGCTCAAGCTCGGCTCGTTTATTAATCGAATCTATAATCTGGGCTCAAACTCGAGCTCAAACTCGGTTGAAGCTGAACCAAGCCGAGCTCGAGTAGCTCGTAAAGGATTCGACTCATGGCCACCCCTATCTAAATCTTATGGTTAGACCGGACTCTAACCCACATTTTCTATTGATAAAGAGGCAAAGCCTGGTCCGACCCAGCCATGAACACGTCTAATACTGAAAAAACCAAGAAGAAGAATTAGTCAAAGATTAAAAATTCAGAATTAGATAACAATGGTAGGTATGAAAGTCAAAGATTTGGTAGTAGGTTAGGAAGTCGTCATCCATTCGTGCATGCGCACTCAACCTAATCCTCTCAGAAGCTAATAAAGAGTTAATTGTGGTTTTCGTTAATTGTGACAACCTAGTTTTTTAATTAAGACTTGAGAATGTTCGGTTCCAAGTTCCAACCATTAGTAGTAGGTTTGCATGTCAACCTTATCTAACTTGTGTGGGTTATATTCATATCTTGGTCTTTCTTGATTATCCACTTCTAATGTGAAGTAGTTGAGCTTACATTAAAATTATTAAAACTTGATTTAGACCTATTTTTTGGTATTACATTATTAGACATTGTATGGGGATTAAGAGGTTGACGGACGGGGGATTAAGAAATGGGGAACGGAGCAGGGTGCTTATGAAATACATTAATCCTATTACATAGAGCTTGCAGTTCTACGAGGTATCTAGCCTGCGTCGGGGTATCAAGCCTGCGTCGGGGTCGGGGATGACAATTTTTTCCATCCCTGCTAGTCGAGTGATCATCTCAGCTATTGGGTCAGTGGCCCTTAATTATATTTAAATCATGGTATGACATTTTTTTTCATTCATCCCTGCTAGGTATCTAGCCTGCATCGGGGTCGGGGATGGAGATTGCCTCAAGGAGGCCGGGATAAGGATGGGTAGTGAAGTCTTTGCCCCAACCTGATCCCAATTATATATATTGAATACTTTATCTATAGTAAAATATATTTAAAATGTTATTTATATTTTAAAATTTTTCTTTATTTTAAGTAAATTTATTTTCAAAAAATTAATTAAAATATTCTGGGAGTCCGGTCCCTATGAGGAATCCATCTCCATTGGGGATTAGGGATGGGGGATGATTTTCATCCCCAAAAGGGGTCAAGGTCAAGAATGGGGAATATGATCCCCACTCTGAACCCACTTTGTTCTAATTCCTATTTAAATCACATAGAGCTAGAGCTGTAATGTGGGTAATGCTGCCTGCAAACTAACACTACCCATGGGCCATACTAGACCTAATTCCTACAGCGACTGAGTCATGCCATGCCATGCCAAGTTGGAGTATATATATATATATTAAAATTAGGCAATCCATGTCAGTATGTCTCTCCTTTAAGGGAAGCTATTTATTTATTTTCTTTATTTTTTTGTATGTTTTTCTTATTTTCTTTTGTTTTAAAATATAAAACAATAATCATTGTTTATCTTGATTAGATTAATAAAGCTGCACATTATTAGAGAGAGACCTTTGAGTTTTCTAGAGCCTCTTATTTTAATGCATATCATTATTACATTTAAAAAAGACATTTAAGAGAGAGAGACCTTTGGGTTTTCAAATGCCTCTTATTTTAATGCATATTATTGTTACATTTAAAAGAGAGAGAGAGAGAGAGAATAGTAATAATATGAATCAAGGTTTTTAAAACCGAATTGGTCAGAGGTTTGGTTCCTAAGTTGAACGGTCCAACCGTTCGAATCGAACGGATGGCCCATTCTGACAAAATTTTTAAAAAAGTGGCCAAAACCGTTGGGCGGTTCAAATGGTTTAACCCCCCGGGTCAGCAGTTTGTTGACCAAATCAACGGTTTTTGGCGAACTAATGGTTCTGGGGTAAAACGAAACCGATCACCTAACCGGCTCTTGGTTTTTCCAGTTTGGTCCGGTTTTGAAAACCATGATATAAAACAAATAATATAAGTAGGTTGAGATTAAACAATCAAAAAAATATTAATTTAAAAATCCACTAAACTTTCACTAAAAGTAAATATAAACAAAACATAGTAAATATTAAAAATGTGTTTAAATTCCCCTTAAAAATCCAATTTAATAAACGCTAATAAAAATAAGAAATTTAAATATAAAAATTTTAATTGATAATTTTAATAATCTTATTAGATAACTTATGAGTTAAGACCTTAATAAATGCTAATAAAAAATATTAATTGATAGTTTTAAAATACCAACATTTAATTAAAAATCCAAAAAAATCTAAAAAACATAAACATAATTAAAATACTAAAAATAATTATAAAATATTGAAAATTAACAATATTTTATATTAATAAGGGTATTTGTTGAAAATAATTAAAAGTACAACTAATAGTATTTTATTATTAAAAAATAACCAAGCCAGAAATTATTGAAAAATATTCAAAAATTAGTTGTATTTTTTATTAAATGTGGTATTTATTTAGTTATTTAACTTATTTTAGTGAAAGCAATTGCAAATTAATTTTGTAGTAACTAATATGCAAAAATAAATGATGAAAATACTGCAAATTATTGAAAAATACTCATGCAAAAATTACTGAATAATAATGAAGAAACAAAAAATTAATTAAAAATATGAAAATTCTGAAAAACCTAAAGCTTAATTAAAATACTAAAAATAATTAAAGAAATCAAATTAATTGTATTTTATTGCAAAAATACTGAATAATAATGAAAAAAAATAATGTATTTTAATTATTAATAGTAATATAATTAACAATAATTATTTTTAAACTATAATTAACAGTAATTATAATTTAAGCTATAAATAGTAGAAAATTACATTTAATTACCAAAAAGTTATATTTAATTAATAGAAAATTACATTTAATTAGTTTTAGCCAAGAAATTAGCAATATTTCTGAAATATGATAATTTCTAGAAAATAGCTAACAATATTTTAATAATTAATGCTAAAAAGTAATAAGTCGTTTATAACTTAACCTAACCCAATTAAATCTATAAATTTATAGGCTCAAGCAACTATTTTTTTTTAAGTTAGGTTTAGCTGAGATATGCATCATGCCCACACATTATCAATGATATTAATCATATCCAAAGTCTAATTGGGTATCAAACTTTTGGAGTCTAATGATGGCTTTAGCGGATCGGGCCCAAGTTAAAAAAACCCCTAATAAGCTCAAGTTGGAAATTATATGCATATATGGTAAATATTATTATATAATATTTAAATAATAAATTTTATATTAATATATATATATATATATGTTATATATTTTTTTTTATTTTAGACTAGAATTAAATATAAATTTAAATTTGTAAAAAATCATAGTTTTATAATTAACACAAGCCTCTTTATCAACAGAAAATGTGCAAGTCCGAGCCCAACCCTTATATAAAGCCCAAAGCTCAAGCCCATGTCTTATTTTTAATGTACTTTTATAAACTAATATTATATTAATTTGGTAATAATTTAATAAATTAATAAACCAATTTATATTTCCTAATAGTAAATTGATATTTATTAATAATTTAAGAAGCATAAGTACTTGTTTATATAGCAGGTTGGGCTTATTTGAGGCCTAAAATTTTGTCCAAGCCTGAAAAATAACGAGTCAGGCCAGGCCGGGCCATTGGACTACCTAGCCCATGAATAGGTCTAATTGTATATATAAACAATTGTATACATCAAAAATCATATGAAATAAAAATTTAAACATACTTTTCATTTTTTTTTTAAATGGACCTCTCATAGCTTGGCCCAGTCTGTGGCCTGGCTTGACCCAGCATGACCCGATTTACACCTCTACTTGAACCCGCCCAATATTGGACACAAGGCGGGAAAATTCGAGGATTTCCCATCCTTGATGAGGAGTGGGGTGTTTTGCCCCTGAACTTGCTCGACATTGAGGAGTGGTTGCCTTGCCTTGAACCCACCTAACACTGGGGATGGGGCAGGGATGGGGTAGAATATCTTGACTATGGGGCAGGGACAGGGATGGGGTTCCCTACCCTGAACCCACCCCGTTGTCAGTCATATATAATTGTTAATTACTAGTGAAATTAATAAAAATGTTAGTTTTTGTAGTTATTTTTATTTATTTAAAGTTAATCAAAATTACTATAAATTATTAATAATAATTAATAATTAAAATTACTATAAAATTATTAATAAAACTAAATTTATTAAAAAATATTTATTCATATTAAATTAACAATAATTATTTTTTTATAAATCAACATTAAATGAAAATACAATTATTAAAATTTTAGATATTAACAATAAATTTGAATACTTATTGTTAATTAACAACAATTTTAATTATTAATTTAATATTAAATAAAATTATTAAATCTTTCAGATTTTCATCTACATCGGAAAGGTCCCCGCTAATTATATACATTAAATTAAATTCGAAGGAAATAAAATCCCGCTAGCCGCTACAGTGCGGGCGGCAAAAATGGACCGTCACGACCCGCGTTACCTACTTTAGCTTGGTTATGGATTGATCATTGATCATTGATGGAAGAGGAACAGGAATAGGAAAAAGTGTGCTACAAATTTTAACAATGTTAGTTAATAAAATTTATCTGCCCAAACCAAAATTTCTTTAAATTCTTATTCTTTCCATTTGCTATTTGATACATGTATAGTTTATCAAGAATCGGGCGTGCCCAATTCAGCTCCAAGGCACCATTGCTTGGTTCAATCATAAAATCAAAACCTTTTTTTTTATGATATAAAATCAAAATCTTGGGTTGATAAGTGTAAGGATGCGGATTCGAGTTTACTTGCTGATTGGTAATTGCATTGTCTGGACTTGTAATTTGAGCATTACGGGTGCAATTTACGTGGGTTTGGGTTAGGATTTTAGTAAATTTCCAACGAATTCGAATTGAAAGTTCGGGTACGATGCAGTGTAAAATTTTTAAATCGAATAGCCGGCTTGCAGCCCTATTAAATCTCGGGTCTGATTCACCCCCTCTCGAGACTCTAGATAGTTGGAACTAATTTTGGATAATAATTCTTCATGATTGAACGTAAAATTGTTTTATCACAAGAAAAACCTATGATACCGAAAAGGCTTTGACCAGTTACAACCTTCTATGAATTCTGGTGAAAGCCCAATTGATTGGTTCCTAGTGTTACAATGCGGGTTGATTGGTTGGAATTTTTTTCCATATCATCTCTTTCTATCATCATAGTCGAACCCTCTATGATGTTTTCATGGTATTTAAATACAATTGAACTATTATAATGTGGAAAAAAAAGTCTCTCAAAAAACTGTTTGTCGGTAAATAACTTGGTGTACTGCGTTCATGGTTTTTAAAAATGAATCGGAAATAGAACCGGTCAGGGGACCGGTTAAGTGGTTCAACTGTCCGGGTCAAATAAAAATAAAAAATATATTAAAATTAAATAAAAAACAGAAAAAAATACAGGAAATAAAACTAAATAAAAAATAGGATAAATTATAAAGACCCCTCTGTATTTTGTTTTGCGACAAAGACTCCCTGTACTATGTCCGTGAGACAAAAATCCCCTTCCGTTAACTTTCTGTTGAAATTCGCAGTTGCAATATTTTTTAATCCCCACATTACCCTTGTAATAAGAAAAACATTGTTCATGTTGGATCAGAGGCATCACGCGCCCAAACCCCCTCCAAGCAGTGGCCCCTTACTGTTTTCTCCACCTGTTGGGCCTATTGAGGTATCTCTCCATTTGTTCGGTTCTTCTCATTGATCGGGAAATGGGGAGAGCGACAAGATGGCTGAGGGGCTTGTTAGGGTTGAAGAAAGATAAGGACCATAAAGACAATTCCAACGCCGACGACCGGAAAGATAAGAGAAGGTGGAGTTTTGGGAAGTCTGGGAGGGATGCGGTGTCTATGAGCCAGATCCCAGCTATTATCCCGCCCAATGTACCTTCGGTAGATGCTGCCTGGCTGAGGTCTTATTATAGCCTTACCAAGAAGGAGCAGAACAAGCACGCAATTGTTGTGGTTGCGGCGACGGCTGCCGCAGCTGATGCTGTCGTTGCTGCTGCGCAGGCGGCGGCGGCCGTTGTAAGGCTCACGAGCCAGGGCAAAGGGATGACGTTTGGTGGAAGGCGGGAAAACTTGGCCGCGTGAGTGGGTTTTTGATATATTTTGAGATTTTCCCCTTATCTTTCGATACTTATAATGGGAATTGTTTGCTCTCTCGACTGAGGATTTAGTTTTACTGATCTTATTCTGCTTCATTATTGCTCAGCTGAATCAGGGGCAAGCAATGGTTATTAGTATTTAGGTACACTCTTCTTTGTTTGAATTTGTAAATTGCCCAGTTTGGAAGTTCTCATCTTCTTTGACTTTAATTCCGAGTTTGGAAGTTGTTTATTCAAATTTGGGATGATTGATTTCTGATGAGGGCGGATTTGGCCCTCCAATAATGATATTGTGACATATGACACATCCGAACAACTAGGTGACACTCGGAACTATTTTGGCAACAACTTGTCTTAGCCAAGTTGATGGTGTCCCACCTGGCGGCATGGCCCACGTGCGAACTGGTGGCCAGGCCCAGGCGTGAACTAGCAGCCTGGCAAAGGCGCAACCTGGCGGCCTGGCCCTGGCGCGAACTGGCAGCCTGGCACAGGCGCGAACTTCAGCCTGGTACAGGCGCGAGCTGGAAGCCTGGCACATGCGCGACCTGGCGGCCTGGCCCTGACGCGAACTGGCAGCCTGGCATAGGCGCGAGCTGGCAGCCTGGCACTAGCACGACCTGGCGGCCTGGCCCTGGCGTGACCTGGCGGCCTGGCACAAGCTTCGACCTGGCAACCTGCGAGACGTGCTCGGCGACAAATTCGGCATGCATATCCAAACATTCCCACAATCCTTGGAAGTTGGCCCACGTGCCGAACAATCCGGAGGGTGGTCAATGTGCATGGCGGTTACCTCAGGGAATCTCAAACCACTTAGACAACTTCTCAGAAATCTCGGATATGGTGCGTGAAGCCCCACGCCAAACAATGCCTATAAAGGCACCAACCCCAATGACATGAGGGGGCAAGTAAGCATATTCTAGCTCTCATACTTTGTGATTTTTAGCTCGCAGTCTATTATGAGAGTATTGACATAAGCATCGGAGTGACCTCGCCGGGTTAGCCACCGCGGGTCCTTTGACATTGGTTCCTCGCATATCTCTAAAGAACTACGAAGCTCAACAATCAATCCAGTTCGCCACCAGCCAGCTCGGCACCCAATAGGCAGTTTGGCCCTCTGGTCAGCTTGGCACCAAATAGGCAGCTCGACACTCTAGTCAGCTCGTCACCTAACCTGCCTAGCTCGGCCCAGTCAGTTCGGCACCTAACCTGCCCAGCTCGGCCCAGTTAACTCGGCACCTAATCTACCCCCAGCTCGGCCTGGTCAGCTCGGCACCCAATAGGCAGCTTGGCCCTCTGGTCAACTTGGCACCAAATAGGCAGCTCGGCACTCTGGTCAGCTCGTCACCTAACCTGCCTAGCTCGGCCCAGTTAGTTCGGCACCTAACCTGCCCAGCTCAGCCCAGTTAACTCGGCACCTAATCTACCCCCAGCTCGGCCTGGTCAGCTCGGCATCCAGGTCCTCATCCAGCAAAAGTTCACTTCGGCCTCTGAGTCATCGACCACTTGGAAGCAAACCAAATGACAAGGTACTTAGCACAAAAAAATTGATACATCACCAAAAAATTGATTCATCAATTTCCTTTTCGTGTATTACTTTCGTTGCTCACTTGGTTGCAAACTCGTAACTAATCCGACCATATTCGACTGATCTTCATTCCTTTATTTTGTTAAAGCACTCATGGCTAATTCTATAGTTATTTTTCTCCTTGCCTACTTCAGTAATTAGATTTCATCAGAGTTCATCATTTCTTTCTGTTCGAAATTGTTTCAGGCAAGAAAGGCTCTTCGAGCTTTAAAGGGTCTAGTTAAGTTACAGGCACTTGTTAGAGGTTATATCGTTAGTAAGAGCTAGGAGAGAGAAAGAATGAGAGAGGATGGTGAGCAGGGGTCGATTCGAGCCGAGCCGAGCCGAGCTGAATAGTGTTAGGTTCGAGCTTGGCTCAACACTATTCTACAAGGCTCGAGCTTAGCTCGAGTCAAAAGTTCATAAGCTCGAGCTTGGCTCGGCTCGACTCGTTTTATATTTTACAAAAATATTTTATTATATATTTTATAAATATTTTATAAAAATAAAAATCATATATAATTTTTTTATTTTATATTTAAAATATTAAGAATTATAATAATTAATAATTATAATATTTTTATTATATATATTTTGTTCTATAATTATATATATATATATATATATATATATATATTCGAGCTGGCTCGCGAGCCAAGTTCTAATAGGCTCAAGCTCGAGCTCAGCTGAAACTAAGCCGAACCGAGCTCGAGCAGCTCATGAAAAGCTCGGCTCGTTGCCACTCCTAACAGTGGAGGGGAAAAGAAGAGAATAAAGGAAAAACAATAGGTTTTAAGAGAAAAAGGGCAAAAAAAGAAAATAGGAAAAGTTTAGTGGAGTATTTTGGTAATTTAATGCATTTTGTCATCTGACTTAATAGTCAAGGGGGGTCTTTGCCACAAAACAAAGTACGGGGGGGTCTTTATCACAGACCCTATAGTACAGGGAGGTCTTTGTAATTTACCCTAAAAAATAATACATTACAAAACACATAGAAAATATAAAAATAAAATACAGAAATTTTCTAAAAAATATAGAAAAAACACAAAAAAAAATTCAGAAAATACAGAAAAATAAAACTATCTAAATACAAAAATAACAAATTACATAACAAATAGAAAATACAAAAAAAAAGTACAAAAAATACTGAAAAAATATAAAAACAATTAATCTCGTGACCATACTAATACACCTCGCGCATATTAGCATAGCTTCTTAGATACAATTGCTTTTCAACCAGCGAGTAGTGAAAACTAAAAACTAAAAAGGAGTGAAGGAAGGTTAATGATTAACGAATGAAACTCAACACAACTCCAAGTGTTTTTCAACCTCCGACTGCAAATTCCCCGCCTGCTGTTGCAAATTTGTCGAATAGCCATTGCAAACTCGCCACCCGCCGCCACAAATTCGCCTGCCACAACTGTTACTATTGGAGTCTGGAAGTGCTGCAAAATACGATGGCCGCCGCTACGAACTCGTCGTTGCCGATCGCCACTAATCGCAGTCAGTAGCTGTGTCACCATCGGACGCCGTAAGTGCTGGCCGTCGCAGGTGGTCAATTGGGTGTGAGGGCTGAGAGGAGGGAAGGGTTAGAATGAAAATGGGGTTCTAACCCTAAAAGGCCTAAACATTCGATTTGGGATAGGGATATTGAAGTTATTTTGTTTTTTGTTTTTTTTTTATTTTATTTAAAACAGTAAAAATAGAAAGATAACCCGTGAATCGCTGCCTGGATCAAATGGTTTAGCGGTTCAACCCCAGGTCAGTGGTTTTCTGATTTTTTCAACATTTTTAAAGAATTTCTAATTTATAGTATAACCGGACCCGGGGGCTGACTAGTTACCGATTTTTCTTGTCCGACCCGGTTTTGAAAACCATGATTGCGTTAAGTACCACCAAACCGCACCATGGCAAAGAAACATCCGTGAGACAATGTTATCCGGGTTGGGCTTAGACCAGACAGAAAACGGAAACTAATAAAAGTTATCCTAATCCCAATATCCATTATAATGGCTTATAATGGGATTCCGTCAGATACAAGAGTTCAAATCAGGGCCCCCACAAGGGAAACTGAAACATTTGTCCTCAATACTAGGAGAATATTTGTTTTGTGGAAAAAATAGATGCAAGAAAGTATTCTAAAATAGAAGACTAAAGAATGATCACCCCATACTAAGTATGGGGCCAGTATTTTGATCGATTTTGTGTGATACCCATTATTTATATTATATTGTAAATTTAGGTTAGCTTTTTTTTTTTTTTTTAATTTCTGGACTTGTTATTTGATTTAAAAGATTAAATCAAATTTTATTTGTTAATAATAACCCATTTTTAGGTAACTATCATTTAAAGTTCATGCTTTTTTCTCTTGAAATTGAGTGGGCTATATCTAAAAATAATGCTTCTATTTGAGAGTGGAAATAACCATTTTTTTATTTTATTTATTAAAAAAAAGGAAAATTCTCGACATATATTTTGAGTGCTAATTTAATATCCAAACTTTAGGTTGTGCCAATTTAATACCCTAACTTTTATTTTGCCACAATCTAGTACCTATACTCCTCATGTGGTATTTAAGATTTTTGAAAATATCAAAATTACCGTACTGTTCATTATCTTCTGAAAGAGAATCCAAAGAGCTCGCCGCTGGATGCGTCGGATCCCGTATAACAAGCAAACTTTTTACCAAAAAGTTCATGTGGGCGCAAAATGCTCTCCTGTTCTATTGTTGCGTAGCAATAGAAGCCTGCTCAATTGCTCATGCTGCTTCGGCGGCGCTTTTTCGCATTCTCTTCGCTCTGGACAGGAGCGCTAATGGACACGGGGAGGGAGCAGGCGAAGCGTGTCGTTCGTAATGGAAGCACATGTTTTGATAATATCTGCAAGAAAAAACTAATCAGCAACCACCTTAATTATCTCCGATTCATTGTCACTCCAAATTCTAATATCAGATGCTGGAAGAACAAAACTAGTAGTGCATAACATTGCTGTATTAACTCAGGTGTTCCTCCTTTGAAGTTTGACACCCGCAACATGGGCATCCGTATTGCAGCCACCGCACCCGGCTCACTAGAACCACCGCTGCTTGCAAGACCGAGAGCTGAGCCCGGCATCAAGATCTTCACTTCCTTGTAATCCTTAATCTCCCTTATATCTGGATCATTTATGAGGACGGTAGGACGAGAACTCCTCCCTATCAACTCGTGGGTCAAGTTCATCTCTGTTCTGATCTCATTGGGTATACAAGATGGTATTAGATAGCTCAACCAGAGTGGTATTAGATAGCTCAAGATGGTATTTGAAGTTTGACACCCGCAACAGTTCCGCAGTCCCAAAGTATTAGATAGCTCAACCAGAGTGGTATACAAGATGGTATGCCTATCCAATGACTTCCGAATCTCTTGCGTCAGCATTCGGACATGGTGGCCAGCTTCCTTCTGTCTGATCATCCTATCAACCTCTCTGTCAAGCTCCCAAACCTTCTTCTTCAAGAAAAGCTCTCTCACAACCTTAACTTTAAGGGTGATCGCAGTTGAAAAAAAAAAGGATAATAAGAAATGAAGAGAACAGTAGGAGAATCTGATATTATCGGTTCATCTGCTCTGCTATGAACTACAGAAAGAACCCAGAACCCAAAACCGCTTTTCTCCTCCTCCTCTGCTGGGTTTCAGCGGCCTACACGGCGCAACATGGCCGGTTTTATGTCCAGAGAACCAGGCTGGTGGAGAGTGGTGTTCACGACACTGGTTTTGTAGGTTGTGCTCCGACACTGGGTTTGGTTTTCTTGGAGGAAGGAGGTGGAGGAGGAGGGGGAGGGGTCTTGAGTCTTCTTATCGTTGTTGTCTCTGTTTCTGCTGCTCTTATTGGAGATTGGTGGTTTCTATGTTCTATACGTTGCATGATTGGATACGGCGGCAGGTGGCGAAGCTACTACTGAAAACCGTCAAAATCAATCAGTGTTTTAAAAGCTTAAAGGTTGGCTCGTGAAGAAGAGGAAAGAAAGAAAGAAAGATCCGAAGGTGTTTACATTGAAATCGTACTGCTTTTAGTTGCCTTGCATTTCTGGTGTTGGTATCTGGGCTTTTAAAGGTCGGTATTAGTGGTCCTTCTTGACATTCTTTTTGTTAGTGGTGTCGTGAGTTGTAGAGATCTCGTGCTCTTCAACTCCGCTATCATACGCAAACACTGAAGATGGAAAAATATATATATCTTGCAAGTAGATAAACAGAATTTAACAAAAGAGGAAAAACAGAGGAAGCAGAAATTTACAATTTTGGTCTTTGAAGGCTTTGGGATTCTGGGTATTTTAGATCTTGAGACCTGGCAAATGGGTTTCTTTTAACTTTGGTTTTTCCCTTTTTTTTTTTTTTCCTTTTCGGGGTTTCATTGATTTCCTTACCGCTGTAGCCTATTTTTCAATCCCGATCGAACTCCTTTACTTCGTTAGCTGCTCCAACGTCCCATTCAAATGGGTCCTGGTTCAGTTCATCGCCTTTATAGTCCTTTGTGGGATTCGTACCCAGAAAAAGAGATATTATTATTTATCTTTTCTTTTCTTTTTTTTGTCGTAAATGAGCATTTTTCTTATTCTGTCATGGCTCAACGAATAGTGATAACTGATAATTCTGAACAGTGCATTCAGAGACGGTGAACAGTGTTGCCTTCTCGTTTCGAGATGTCCATTGCCTTGAGGGGGAGTTGCGTACAGTGAAAGGCAGTTTTATAGCCGGCCATCAATTTTGATATCGTTGCGTACGTCGATTGCTCTTTTGAAAGTACAAGTTTTGGGATTCATTTGATAAAGAAAATTAGATCAAATTTAAGGGGCATTTGTGTTTTTTTCCATGTTACCGTCCGGTATCGCAAAATAAAAATTCGAATATTAGATTATCGCAAGTTCGAGTATTAAATTGACACTTGGCCTAAAATATAAGGTAACTATCCGAAATTTTCCCTAAAAAAATGATGCTATTTGTATAAAGGAGAAGCCCTCTGGTCGAATCAAACAGGGCAAAATAAATACCCAATGCACAAAACAGGATGCAAAATCATAACATCATGATATTTCATATCGAGTCATAACATCATGATGGGAAGTAAAATCAAAGGGCAAAATAAAATAAAAATTATTAATTTTAATAATTACTATTTATTATCATAATTAATATTTATTATAAGATAAATTATTATACTGTTCTGTATACTATATTGTAATTTAATCATTCAATTTACACTAGACCATCCGTTTCGTCTACCTTATCAAACATTAAAAGCTTTTTTTATTAAAATTTACGATGGAGGTAGGACCATAAATATTCAAGATTCAAGATTGTCATTCTCTGACTCTAATATTAGAACTTAGAAGATATCTCAACCACCCTCTCATAGTTTCTTAACCCATATTTGTTATAACTATTACTGTAATATTTTCTATGGAAAGAATTCAATAAGAAGTTATCAACAAAGTAATAACTTGGGTAAAACTTTTTCAAGTTACTGATTTGTTAGAAAGCACAAAGGCTAATAAAACTTCTCTTCAAGTTGTGAGCGCCCAAAATTGCCACATATTAATAAGTTTCATTTCATAAGCACTCAAGACCATTGTCGTCATTGTAATGGCTGGAGTTAATGGCATTAAGAAAAAAACGAAAATTAAAAAAACAGAAAGAAAGAATTATGCTTGGACAACCTAGCCTTTAAAATACAAATATAGATTTGGGATTTAATGAGACAAGGAACATGTTACAAACATTGATTATTGAGGGTGGCAAAGAGAGAGAGGGCGAGAGAGACCTAAGAGGGTTTTATTTGAGAAGTGGACGGATTTTATTAGAGACAATTAAGGCTAGAGAGAGTTTTATTTTGACTTCTCATATTTTTGATGATTTGATTTAAAAATAACTGACCACATGTAAGAAATGAGAGGAGAAGGAGGTTTGTGTGGTGAAAGCTGCAATGATCAAAATTTTGCAAGGTATCAGCTTGTATCGTATCGGTGCATCATCGATACATGAAATCCTTGTTGTTTTGGGGTTTACCCTATTTTAGGGGGTAGGCATTCCTTATACTGACCCCTGATTATATTACAAAGTCAAGAGTAGAAAGTAACCAAGAGGATTGTGAAGAGAAGGAATAATAAAAATAAGTAACCAAGAGAAGGCAAGACTAGAAAGTAGGTTAATAGGAACCCAACAAAGAGAAGGAACAATAAAAATAAGGATAAATTTCTTAAACTACCCCTACTGTTTAGCTAATTGACTAACTATACCCTTACTGTTAATCTATTGTCTTGCACCACCCCTACTTTTTCTAACAATTGGCATCGTCGTTAAGTGCTAATGGAAAAAATGAAATGTCAAATTTTCCCTCCACTATTCCTTGATTTCTGTCTCCACTTCCATTTTCCATTTCCATCTCCATCTTCCACTCTTTTAATGAACCCTAGATGTGAAATGCTGAGGGTTTTCTGTCTCGTCTCTGTTCCGTCTTCCACTCTTTGATAAATCCTCAGTTGCGAAATGTTATCCCCCAAACACAAAGCCTGGGATGTCTCAAAATTATAGATCGCTAGCTTGTTTATGCCAAAACTTTCAAAGTCGAATTTTCTCTTCAACATATTTGATTATTTGGATGGTATTGAATTGTATAGAGGTTTGACACGGCGACAATCTATGAAATCTATGAGAGGAAATCGAAAGTTGAAGATTGGAATAAGAGTAGAATCTAAGAAGCATGAAAATGCAAATCATGATCGAGAAGAGATGGTGCCGATCATGTAGATTGTAATTGGCTCGATAGTGTACCGTACACTGAGTTCCTGCTGGTGCTGATCCCACCATTTAGATCTATTTTGGTCAAAGAAGTATCGCTCGCTCCTCTATTGCTTCCGATTACTATCTACTCCTGCCATTTAGATCTACTTTCGTCGGAGATCTTTCTCCTCCTCCCTCCTCAACACCCCTATACAATAGTGTACCGTACACAGAGTTCCCGCCGACACCAATCATGTAGATAATAATCGGATTGATAGGGTTGTCATCTAGATCTACTCTCATTGGAGAAGTATCACTCGCTCCTCTGTTGCTTCTAGTTACTATCAACTCCCGTCGTAGGGTTCTGTTGCAGGACTTCACATGGAGCCTCTATTGTTGTTGCTTTCTCATAGAGGGAATAAAATCAAGACCATGAAATACAATCATGGTTACCAAATTATTTTAATAAACTTTTTGATTTTGATAACTACTTTCTTAGGAGCCTCTACACCTCCTAGCCCTGCTTCAAGACTTCCCCACTATCTCCCTGTCAACAAACACCTTCGTTCATAATGATGACACCATTGTCTACCTTTTAAATTCTAGAGGATGACTTCAGGTCTCTCGTGCCACACTTCCAATACCCCTCACCATTTGGATTCCGCAAGACTACCCTATTGTTCCTCTGATTGTCTTCCTCTCACCGACTTCCGATCACCCAATTGTTCTCAACCACCCTTTTGTCTATCCATTTGGTTTAACACATTCCCTTACCTCAACAATTGGAACCGCTCTCGCTCCAACCTCTCTGACCTTGCATACAACCTTGTCCAAATCTTCACCTAGGTTCAGTAACCCCTTTGTTGCCTCTAAGGTAGAGCTTTGACATTGGAAGTTGACGAGCTGTAAAGTTGGTTGAAAGCTTACCACTTCAATTCTACTGTTGCAGCTCAGAGAGGGCAAACAAACGAAAAGGGCATTTTGGACCATAAAAGGGTAAATTAGAAATTTTTTATAAGTATAACAATCACGTGATGTCACATGTGAACTTTTTATGACAGAGCATTAATGGTAAAGGATGTTTTAGGCAATTGTGTCAAAAACACTAGGGGTGGTGCAAGACAATAATTAAATAGTAAGGATATAATAAGTCAGTTAACTAAATAATAGGGGTTATTTAAGAAATTTATTCTAAAAATAAATTTTGATACATCTCTAAATACAAATGGTATGTGCTCAAATGGATGCATAGTTAGGAACCAAAAGGATTTTTGAGTTGCTCATGGAGAAATGTTGTACATCCCTAGAAAACTTTACTTGATGCGAAGACCCACCATGGAGATCTGAAGACTGAAGACTAAATCAAAGAGTGTCAAAGGCTAAAAGAAGAGAATAGGTTACAGGTGACAGATTCTCATATTTGGAGGGAAGGCAACCAGTTCGTAGCTTGGCTCACTAACAGGTAGGGATCTGCTACCAACAAAATGCTCCCAACAGGCCACTGCAGTGCAGTGACTGTAACAGCTAGTTGGGACTAGACCTATTTACGAACCAAGCTTCGGGTCTGACTTATACTGTGTTGGGTTCGGGTTTCAGACTGGGCCTCATTCAAGTTTTGGTAAAAATCAAGCCCGAGCCCAGCCCATAAACAGCAGAACTGAACTCCACGGGTGCTCAATGAATCTTCATTGCAACAACCTGTGGGATCAATCCTATATTTGTGCTAATTGGGTCTGTTGGAGTAGAACTGTTCCAATTTGGATTCGCTCCTCACGTAGCGATACTCACACTAATTTTACTGCAAACTGTGCATCGTAAACATCTCACGTATTATGTTGTTCCCAATCCACAGCTGAATGTGTTGAAGGTTGGTATGAGGAGCAGATCCGGATTCAAACTTTTTTGCCAGGTGTTTATTTTTTTTTGAAACATTGGTATGTTGACTCGTATTTGAGTAACCTGGTTTAACGAGAAGCAGATCTCAACTCCCAATAGGGTGGGCTATTCTTGGGGTATGCAGAATTGGCCCATAATATTGACAGTCTATTGATGATTTTGCCATGTTAACGTGGCAAATAGCTGAGATGGTCACTCAATGTTCCTCCACAAACAAAGACACAGGATCAAACCCGCATCCTGGTAAGGTCAGCAGATCTCACTTTGCCCTATTGTATTCCTAACCTTTAAGTCCTATTTGTTTGTCGGGACAACTTTTATTGGAAAACACAAGCTCCCTTACTCAAATACATACAAAGGAATGGAGCCTTAAAGTCCAGAAGCAAGCTACGAGTAAAGAAATACTGAAATACCCAAACAATCCCTACAAAAGTACAAATGCTTATAATACAACCATCACGGTAAACTCGTGTAATACAGCACAGTATACACTATAAACCTCTAAGCTTGTGGTTTTTCATGGTCATGGGCCTGCGGTGGCACCGGAAGAACAGGTGGAGGCCCATAATACTGTGGTGGAGCAGGCCTTGCCAGAGTCTGACCCCGGGCCCTTCCAAGAAGGTAACAAGCAATGGCTAGTATCAAGATGAATAGAATCACTGGTAACGATATTACCACCACGAATCCCATCTTTCAATTTCCCTTGATCCCCACTTGATTAATTTGAACGCCTTCCCCTGAATTAATCGACACCGAATGAATGATCAAAAAACTGATTTTCTCACAGTAAGCAACAAAGAAAGTAGCTTCAACGATTAATTGAGCGAGTATTGGAACTTCTGACTGAATAACCCCATGAACCCAGAAACTACCCAATCATACGTTGAAGAAGAAGTTGTTTAATTTCAAGATCAACCAGGATAGAACAGAGATCCACTCCACGCAGTCACAGAAAATTGAAAGAAAAGTTTCTCCGTCGTCACAGAAAAATCATAAACCATCCACCCACCACTAATTCAAGAAAAGAGGAATACCACGTACCTCTTCCGTCCCCAACTGAGATTGACCTTCAGAACTTGATCGGAATTCGGAAAGACCTGAAACAGTTGTCGAGCGAGCGAGCAAACGGGTGATCTGGTGTGAGAGAGAGAGCGAAAGCGAACATATTAGATGAGGACGAGCGACGTGTCATGTTCAAGCTCAACCAACACTCCATCGAGGAAACTCGCTTGCGTCCTAACATTTTATTGGCCCACGTCGTTTCTTATATCATATCAGATTAACGAATGACGTTAATTTTCAAACACCATTATTTATTAGGTTGTTAATCGACTAAGACTATAACCATGGGCCTTGGTTTTGCCGACTAATCAGGCAGTTTGCTGATTTAGCCTGTAAAAAAGAAAACCCACAAAAACCGTCATTTTAATGAGACCCAAAAATGAATTTAGGGTCCGTTTGGTTTGTAGTCAAAATCGAAATTGTCTATTCTTATAATTTATTTGGGTCAAAATGATAATAAGAAATGAAATCTGTAGGAATAGGAGGGGCAGAGAATGGTCATTCCCTCAAATGAAAGAATATCATTCCAACAGGAAGGAGAATGGAATTTTAATTCCGCCCAACCAAACAGTTGGAATCGGAATGGCCCATTTTCCGAACCCTATTCTAGTGAACCAAACGGAGCTTCGGATCTCCTGCCCATATGACGCTACAGTTATACATTGGGAACATCTCCTGTTCTCAATGTACAGCTGTAGCCTATAGTGAGGCGTGGGTTTTCAGAGTCCGACCATTTGGACTAGACCTGTTCATGGGTCGGGTGGCCCGACGGGCCGGCCCAGCCCGGCCCCCGGACGGACTTGGGCATGTGTTTTAGCCCGCGGGCTTGACCTCGGGCCTAAAAGCCCGAACCCGACTATTTTACGGGCCAGGCTCGGGATTTGTTAAAAAAGCCCGGCCCGAGCTGGGCCCGAGCCCGGCCCGGCCTGACTTTTCCTAAACTACCTAACCCTAACCCTAAATATTTAAAATTTTTCTTTTCATTCTCCTTTCTCACTCTCACTCTCAGAAGTGGCGGCTCTCATTTCTCCCTCTCAACTCTTAGAACCGGTGAACCCAACTACACTTGTGAACTCAGTCACCGACGGCCGACTCCACTAGAACTAGTCATCTCTCTCTTTGGCGGCGGTGATCTCTCTCTCTCTCTCTCTCTCTCTCTAGCTGGCACCGTTTTCATCTTCTTTCTTCTCATTATCAGTTCTCTCTCCAACCAGTGCCACCAGAACCCAGGCGCACCATTTTCATTTTGCGAACTCAGGCACCGGTGACTAGCACCACCAGATCTAGATCGTCTCTCTCGCGGTGAGCTCTCTTTCTCTCTCTCTCTCTCTAACCGGCATTGTTTTCATCTTCTATTTTCTCACTTTCTGGGTTTCTATTCTCACTCTCAGACTCCCGGGAATCGGCGAACTCAACAGCACCATTCTCTCAATCCTCAGAGGGCACCGGCGCTCAGACTCCCAAGTCGGGCTTCGGGCTTTTTATGAGGGCTGGGCTCGGGCCCAAGTTTTAGGTCCATTGGTCGGGCTGGGCTCGGGCTCGGGCCTGAAAAGTTTATGTTAATAAAGAGTAAAAGCCTGGCCCGAGCCCAACCCGGCCCGGCCCGGCCCATGAACAGGTCTAATTTGGACCAGGCTGAGTCTTACAACACTGCTTTTACCCATTTCTACCGACTTTTCAAAACCTCCAAAAGATTCCCTTGTTAGAAAATTTTTGTTGTCTAAATCTAAAACCCCCATTTTGGGTTGTCCAGTAGCTACAGCATTAATTATTTTTAATGACCAAACTAACCGGGTTGCTGTTAAATGGTGGTAAAAAAATAAGTAAAAAAAAAAATTGTCCTCCAACCCAAAGGTCCCAACCACATTTGGTTGAGGAGATAAGCCCCCAAGTCTTAAATGCAGGGATAATAAATTTCATCATCGCACACCCGGATTTTCTACACTGGCTTTGGTGTGGGATGTGGTGCACTTCCAATCAAATTCAATAATGTCGCACGTCACATGCCTCCCCATCTCACATGTGTGGATTAAGTAAAACGATAAATTTGGGGTGTTGTGCCTCCAAAATTTATTTTTTAAAACTTAAAAAAAGAAAAAAAAGAAAAAGTGAAAAAAGGGGATTTTGACTATGGACTACACAAAACAAAACAGGAAACTCAAGCCATGGGGTTTCTTTCCAAACCCTAGATGAACAGTCGGTCAAGGGGCAAAATTTGTTTTTTAAGATTCTTCACTGTTTTGTTTTGTTTTCTTCTTATTTTGGTGTCATTTACAAGAGATTTGCAGACTTCTCTTTCTTCTTCAGATTTCAGCCAAAGGCAAAAGCCATTTACGAGAAACCATTTGATTTCATCTGTGTTTCTTCTTCTTTTTCCTGCAAGAGTATTCTGCAACATCAAGCTACAGAAAAGTTCTCTTTGCATATTACTGAGTTGCTGCATCAATTTAGGAATTTTCCTTTAGTTTGTTCTTGTTATTAGGGCTAAAATGCGAGAGAGCAATGAGTTAGTTTCTCTCTGTTTGAGGTGACTAAAACTTTTAAAAGAACTTTCGTGGAAAGAAAGCATAAGCTGTCTTTGCAAAACTCACACCCTTGCAAAATGATTTCTAACACTTGGATCTATTTGCAAAACAATTTCCTAAAACAAAACAATGAATAACAAACCCTATTTCCTACAAACTGATTTCCACCACTTGACCGAAGAACGATCTGTTCTGCAAATCAGTTGTTAATGGTGTCTTCTTTGGGTTGAGTTTCTCCTGTGAGATGAGGAGACGTGAAGTGTGACGTGATTGAATCTAATTAGAAGTGCATAACATCCCACACTAAAACGAGTGCAGGAAATCTGGGTTCCAATTTTGATTCATGGCAAACTTAAATGCAGGAACAACATAGTAAACTTACAATTTACAAAGACCCAACCCAAAAAGTCAGATTGGATTAGGGATAGGGTTGGGGCCTTCGGTTCCGATTTGCACGCTTACCTGGCCCATAATCACTACCATTATACCATATGAAATACTGGCAAAACAAAATCCATCCCCATAAATTATCAAGAAAAGAAAAAATCTCACCCAACTTCGGTGGACGTTCCAACTTTTATATACCTATGAAACCTCTTTTACTTACACATCCAACTTCTATATACGAGAGAGCATCATCCGACTCTTGCAACAACTAGAGAGTATTTAATAATACTAACAAAGTAACAGTATATAACTGCGTACTACGAAAGAAAATCATTAAAATCCGTTTATAAAGCTCAGCTATTATGAGTTATGACAAATGAACGTCCAACTCACTTCACAAACAAAGATTATGCAAATTTGCAGCAGATTAAAGCATCAGTAGTATCAGAAGCTTGATTGGAAGTACTCGTTTTCCAGAAGCAATGCGACGAACAAACTGCTTTCGGTCGATTGAAGTTATGACCAAACGAACTAACCCCAACAAGATCTTTTTTTTTTTCTTTTTTTTTTCACTTTCCATGTAACTGTGATTGACATATCACCATCTGGTAAATAAAAGAAAAAAAATGGTGACAAAAACTACAGTCACAGCGGAAACAACAGCTACATAATACGCTTTTCACCTTTTTTCTACCCATTTTTTCGCTGCAATCACAGTTCCAGTAACTTTTGGTATACGTATACATAGTATACATGGAAATGAAATTTGCAGCGAAGACTTGTACATACATCGACACAACCAAGCAACGGTGATGCACTGTCTGGCAGGAGCCTCATGAAACCAATTTTCAAAAGCAAACAGCCCAATCTCCCTGATGCAAGTTTGCTCAAAAAACATTGGAACACTACGAGGCATATGATGCAAGTATAGGAACTTTACGTGAAGCAGAACCACCTTCCACTGCCCCAACGGGTTTGTTGGAAAGCCTACGCTTGTAGCGCTTGAGGACTGAAGCCAGATTCTCCTTACCTTTGGGGAAAGCCACATCGCCTGCTGCAGTGCCCGTTCGACCCTTACGGCAGGAAACTGCTGTCTCAACATCCCTGATTAAATCAAGAAGCATGGATGCACTGGTGCATTTCCCCCTTCCTGGTTTTCCAGACGGGGCATTACAAAGTGGTGGGCTTGACCTTCTTGCATGTGCCGCCAGTACTTGGAGACAGAAACAGGGAGGCAAGGGAGTCCTAGGCTTGGAAAATGCCATATCGAGAACTCCCTGTTGGGGAAAAGTGACAATAAGAAACTTCCAATGTTCCAATTGTAATCATTATCAGCAGAAAATAAATAAATGCAATCTCCAACAAAAGTGCATTAGGGGAGCCACCACTCAATAAGATCTCCTATGCCAAATTCAACTTGGCCTGAACAATACAATCACTTTTTTTTTTGTGGCAGATCTTATTAGAACAGTTGGCCCTAACCTATTGCAGGGTTGTTGGAACATGTCTTCGAAAGACGGTCCATTTTGCCATCAGTTGGCAGCTTGGTAATTTCATCTTCTTCCACCAGTGACAATTTTTAATAATTTAGATTTTGCTATCTTTGAGTTCTCTTAAATTTATAAATGTCTTAGGGATAGGGTTGATCATCTTAAAATGTCAAATAAGGATCCTTTCTAGAGTTAAATATATGGTCATTGAGTATTTTCTTTTTTACACAGCAAGTCATTAATAACTAGACATACCTGAAGGCGATTAAGAACGTAAGTATATTTTCCCCAAAGCTCTGGCCGGCTTTCCATCAATGACAACTCCAGTATTCGATGAATGCACCACACTCCAAAGCTCACTATCAGATCCACTCGCCAAACACAACCCTCCCCACAATGTGGAACTGAGGAAACAAGAAACCGGGAAAGACTGGCATCCTCATTCTTGAGCCCTGGACTGATCTTCTTGTCAGTAGATAGATACTGAGACTCACCCATGTAAACTATTTGATTAACCTCTCTACTTTCAGCTTCATAAAAGAAGCTCTCCCTAGTGGCAACACGGCCAACCAGATCCTCATCAACCCCGTTATTCTGCCTAAATAACCAATCAGATCCCTCCAACTTCAAGAGCTTCGCAACACAACATCTGAACGACTGAAGCAGCTTAGCCTCCAAGTCTACTTGAGAAGGCGTTTCTCGCATAACCAAATTCTGTCGGGTTCCGGTTCCATCTCCCACACACCGAGTTCGACCTGCAACTCCAAATAATTGTTCAGAAGGCTGTCTAGACCAGAGTGAGGTGTCTGAATTTGGAGTCAACTGTACAGAGAGGGCTTCTCTGTACAACTTACTAGGAGAGAGTTCATCAAACGGCAAAGGAACTTCTGCCCTGGATCCAGTATTTGAATATAGGGATTGTTCATATGCTGTGTTTCCAATAGGAGTGCCCCACTGAGCACTCCTATCAGACAAATATGAATCCCGAAGAGGAACTGCAAGGCCAGAAATGTCAGGTAAGCTGTGGTACTTCTTTGTTGACCCAGGATTTTCGACAGGCCCATAAGAACAGGAATCATAGTAAGGTCTTTCAGCTTGTAATGTGCTATTTCTAGATGCCACTGGGTTATGCATGGTGGATGAATTTAAGGAGGTAATCTCATTTTGTAGTTTTTGACCCAGAGCATAAGTGGTTGAGTCTCTGTAGTTGGTAGGGACAAAAGATGAGGTTTTAGGGGTCAGTGGGTCCAATGAAGTGCTCAAAGCATCGGCATTTCTGTCTAAAGCCATCTTAGCAAGATAGGATGCCATCTGATAACCATGCACTGTTGTAGGCTGATAATCCCAGCCATCAGAAGACTGTGGCAGTCGCAAACTAGAGTACCTCCTCTCACTGGCATCAGCAACACTGCAGCTGGAACTTTGTGCATATGCATCCAACAACTGCATGTGAGTAGACCACGATGCAGAAGAACCTGTTTGAAGCCCATAAGACAATCCTACATTGCTTGGCATCCGCTGTTTCTTTGGGGAATCATATATACTAGAGTTTATCAGAAAATCAGATCCTCTTTCTGCTACCAAAGGAAAGAATCCAGAAGATTGATTCCCAGTAGGGTCTATTTTTTGTGAAACAGAAGGTTTGGGATCCACTCCCAACAAAACATCTAATTTCTTGGACTTTGCTTCTTGAGTTATCTGCCCATGAAAATCATACAACTGACCCCAGAACTCATCAAGAATAGCAGCTAATTGACGTCTGGCAGCACGACCCAGCCCAGATAATCTTGAAAGACTTCCACCACCACTGGTACCTTCATCAGTTTTCCCACTAAGACTCCTAAAAGATCCTGAACCCTCAGAGGTTGAAGTGAGTGCACCTGCAAAAACAGATCTAGATGATTCTTCTGGTGCCCATGTTTCCCCCTCGTCATCATCCTTGTCAGTTTGCAGGTCTCCTTTCACCCCCTCAGTCTTTCCAACTGGATCAACAAGTTCAATCTTCTGTACAGAATCAGAATCAAGAGATCCATTATCAGAAACCTCATTACCTAAATTTGCAACTGGAACCGACTCAGTTGTGGACACTGATTCTTCTGATTGGCGTTTTGGGGAGCTAGGAGCTTCAGTGGTAGCAGTAGTATGTTTCTCCTCACTCAAAGTAGCAGGAGCTTCTTGGTCAGAATCCATAATTGTTTCAGGCAAGTCAACATCAAACTCAGCAGCTAGACCATCAGAACAACTCTCCAAAGACTTCTCACATGCTGGTTCTTCTGCTGCAGTCCCCTCCCCATGATAACTAGTCCTAACTAAACCAAACTCTTCTCCCTCCATAGATAACTTGGGTCGAGTGTTTTGTATATCCCAGTTCCATGTCTGTGCATCTTGATTGATGCTTGCAGATTTCAGTGGAGTGGTTGCCAACCAAAGCATCATACAGAGTGATGTAGAGGCAATGATGAGAACAACAACATATGGGAGTGCCACACTACTTCCCATGTTCCATCGCAAACTACCCACCCAGTCACTTTCCCCGAATAAGACCTCCACAAAAAAGACAAATTCTAAACCAAGTATTCCAATAAAGGCAGTCAAAGCTAAGAATTCCAGAAGCTGAGAGATTCTGAAGGCACCCATTATTGAACTTGATGAGGCCACCCGAAAAAGTGGGATTACAGAAGGTGGAAGTAGCATAGCCACCACAACTTGAGCAAAAACAAGCAGCCGGTATACTCCTTCAGCTCCAGAATTCCATGCACAGTAAAGAGCTGGAACAATGGCAATCATTCTGATTGTTGCACGATGAATCCAAGCAGGTAGGTCCACCGCAAATAAATTATTCAGTACTACTTGCCCACCAATATTCCAAGTTAATGTTGTAATCTGACTAGAAATGAGAAGGACCAGAAAAAAGGCAAAAGTTGCCATAGGACTCCTAAATACCTGTAAAATGATAAAAGAAACAAGTATGCACCACAATAACTCCTAAAAACTTGTAAAGAAAATACATTGTAGGTGTATAATTCAACAAAACCCTTAAATGGCAACAGAAAATCAGAAACTGGTTTCTTGCAGAACTAAGAAAAATACCTGGTCCATAAGTAAAAGTGCATCCTGTAAAGTAAGCACAACGAGGCCAGCACTGTGGAAGACGGTTGCTGCTGAGTTCATTAATACAGAATTCACCAAGAAAATGCCACTGAATATACATAATATGGCAAAAAAATGGTCATGACATAAGGCAACCTTAGATACATATGGTGGTCTGTGTTGCTGCTGCAGCTGCATAAAGGTAGTCAAGTTAGACCATAACAAAAGTTTAGGTTGACAAACAAAACTATTATTTTATGGTAGACAAAGATATATGCAATTTTGTACAAACAAAACTTTTTTGAGGATGGCCTTTTTTTGAGGTCCTTCATTTTGTACAGCTTCTCTTTGTACACACGACCGTATATTAATACAATCATACTTTACCTTCTTTCGAAAAAAGATATATGCACTTTTTGTTTATAAGCATGCCCATATGCAATTACAAACTAAAATAAATTGATACATATGGTGGTCTTTGCTGCATACTGCTCCTGCTGCTGCTACATAAAGGTGGTCAAGTTAGACCCTAAAAAATTTTAGGTTGACAAACAATATTAATTTATGGTAGAAATGGATATATGTGTTTTTTTCGTTAACAAACATGCCCATGTTAAAATAAGATGTGCAACTGCATAGAGAGTGTTGGAATGTTAACTTTATTTATTATGTTTGTATTCTGCTGAGTTAGGGTCCGTTGGACAGATTAAAGCAGTTTTTTCTTTTGTTTTTTATGCTGTAACTTAAGTAGGGGGCATAAGGGTCCCTTCCCTTCTGATTATGGTCGCCCTATATATATTAATATAAGCTGGCGCCGCCAGCACTGTAGCAGACTCCAAATCTCTCTCTTCTCTTCTCTCCTCTCTCCTCTCTTCTCTTCTCTTCTCTCCTCTCTCCTCTCTTCTCTTCTCTTCCTCTTCTCTTCTCTTCTCCTACCTCTCTTCTCCTCTGTTTGGCTGTTAATATGGTATCAGAGCTGTTCCGCTAGGCCTGTGAGCAGATCGAACAAGCTTCAACCTGCTGTCTTCTTCAACTGAGATCAACAAAGTGCAGACCTATGACTGGTACAGATTTTTTTTAGTGTTTTTTTCCTTTTCCTTGGTCGTGTACCAAGAAGAAACTATATGACTCCAGACTGCTGAATGTTTTCTGAGAAGCTGTGAGGTTCGAACCTCTTTTTTTTTATGGATGGTGTGATCCCATGTCTGAGAATTCAGATCTGTAGGTCGTGGATGACTTGATCTTTTAACCCTTGTGGTGTAACCATACTGGTTTATGACCCCTCTTAGCAGTCAATGTGTTTGGGGTGTCTGGAAGTTGGTGGAGTGTGACTGCTAGGTCAGATCAGCTCTGAGATCACCCTAAAATCTTGCCTTTTTTGGACAATCTAAGCTGGTTTGTGGTCAGATTGTGTCCAGATTGCAGTGTGTGCATGTGGGCTTCATCCTTGGTGTTTCTAGGACTATTTGTTTGGTGATAGGAGGGATCATAAGGTGTGTGTAAGGTCTGAAAGGTGTTTGAATCATGTCCTCTAAGAATTCTGCAACTTCAGGAATTTCAGGAGGTCAAAATGGAATGAGTGGGGGGATGGATATGAGTTTCCTCATGGCTGTAACCCCCTTTGATGGACTGAACTATCTTGAATGGTCTAGGGAAATTAAACTTTATATTACTGCTAGAGGAAAAATTGGGTATATTAATGGTAAAATCAAGGAACCAAAGATTGATAGTGTTGAACATGACAAATGGGACCAAGAAAATAGCATGGTGATGTCATGGCTCTTGGTTTCTATGCTGCCATAAGTAAGGAATACCTTTATGTGGGTTGAAACAGCTTGTGAAATATGGGAACAAGCAAAATCTACCTATTTAGAACAGAGACACTATGCAAAGATATATCAATTACAAGCAGAATCCTCCACTTGCAAGTTAGGGGAGAGGAGTCTCTCAGTGTACTATTCAGACTTGACATCCATTTGGAAGGAACTGGATCATTATCAAAATGTGAATTGGAAGTGCGATGAGGACGCAAAGGCCTACAAATCGCTTGTTTCCCTGCAACGGGTATTTGCCTTTCTTTTGAGGCTGAATCCTACATATGAATCCATGAGGGTACAAATCTTAGGAAGTAAGAACCTACCTTCAGTCCAAGAAGTTTATGCCCTAGTTCAATCTGAAGAGAGCAGAAGAAGTGTAATGAATTGTATAGAAGGGGAACCGATTGCACTAGCTGTCTGAGGGGGTACAAGTTCAAATGTTGGAGGTTCTTTTAAAAAGGGAGATTCACAAAAGAGAGTGGATGACAAAGACAAACTTTGGTGCACTCACTGTCAAAAGTCCAGGCACGCTAGAGACACATGTTGGGATCTTCATGGCAAGCCGAAATGGCTCAGGAATTGAGTAAGAAGTCTGATCCGAGTAAAAAGCCAACCCAGCAGAGTCAGAAGAAATATAACTCAGCAAATGTGGCATCTCAAGAGACTAGTCCCATGGTACCCCAAGAGCGACACTTTGGTTCTGACTCCAAGGAAGAGATCATCAACTCTTTTCGTGACCACTTGGAATTATATGGTAGGACACTTTGCCAAATGGATTCTGGCCCTACTCCTTCTACCTCCTTTGCGTCTACATCAGGTAACACTGCCACTGCCTTCCATGTGTCATCTCATACATCTGGTTCCCCTTGGATAGTTGACTCTAGAGCCTCAAACCACATGACTGATAAGTCAAATTTATTTTAGGCATATAACCTCATCTGATTCCCCTTGGAGAAATAAGGTGAGACTGGCTGATGGGTCTTATTCCACCATAGCCGGTCAAGGAACCATCTCCCTTCCTCTTGGTCTTACCCTCTCTAATGTGTTGCATGTTTCTAAATTACCTATCAATTTACTTTCCATTAGTAGTATTACTCATTCCTTGAATTGTTCAGTGACCTTCTTTCCTTTTTCGTGTGTATTTCAGGATTTGACCTCAGGGAAGACAATTGGTAGAAGAAGCATGGTGGATGGCCTCTACGTGTTGGAGAATAAAGTTGGTCTTGTGGCTACAGAGTCTTTAAGTTCTTCTGGTGAGAGTCATGCCTACTTGTGGCATAATCGTCTTGGTCACCTTTCGTTTGAGTCTTTAAAACTTATGTTTCTTGAGTTGTTTAAGTCTTTATTAGTTAGTAAATTGCAGTGTCATACATGCCAATTGAGCAAACATTGTAGAAATTCCTTTCCTTTAAGAAATAAAATATCTGAATTTCCTTTTCATATTGTCTATTCTTATGTTTGGAGCCCTATTTCTCTACCTACTGAGACTGGATATAAATATTTCCCTATTTTGATCGATGACTACTCTAGATATACTTGGGTGTATCCTATGCGATCTAGAGATGAAGTGCCAAAGATTGTGAAAAACTTTCAACAAATGGTTTTCACTCAATTTCAAACTGAAATTCACATTTTCCAATCGGACAATGCAAAAGAGTACTTCCATAGTGATCTCACGGAGTTCTTTGCTTCGTGTGGATCTCTTCATCAAAGCTCTTGTGCCAGGACACCTTAACAAAACGGTGTTGCTAAAAGGAAAAATCGTCATTTACTTGAGGTAGCTCATGGTTTATTACTTCATATGAATGTTTCGAAACGTTTTTGGATGGATGTTGTTATGTGTGCTGCATATACCATCAATCGTATGCCATCTCGGTTACTAGAGTATAAGGCCCCACATCAACTCTTGTTTCCTACAACTCTGTTGTCCCCTATTCCAATGCATGTCTTTGGGTGTCGTTGCTTCGTTCATGACTTGTCTCCTACTCGCAGTAAACTCGATCCCCGTGCCACTCCTTGTGTTTTTCTTGGTTATCCATTATATCAAAAGGGTTACCGCTGCTATGATCCTGCTTCACGCAAGTACTATGTCTCCATGGATGTATCATTCTTTGAGAGTCAACCCTTCTTCTCGGTTTCTCCTTAGGGAGAGAGTAGGGTTGAAGGGAAACACACTCAGGTTCAACTACCTCCTCTTCCCGACCCTTCTCCATTTCGGGTCTTTCTTCGCCGCCATAAGAACCAACAGAGTTCAAGAGCCGTGGAACCTAAAACTATGCAACCAATATCATTGGACTCTCCGGAGGTAGATCCTCCTCATCAACCAAGTACACTTGTTCCCATTGATATACCTGAATCTCTTAACATTGATCCTCCTGTTGTTAATGATCTTGATGTTCCTATTGCTAAGAGAAATGGTGTTAGGTCTTGTACTACTAATCATCCTATCTCTCACTTTGTGTCCTATGATCATATTTCACCTTCATACCGTGCATTCCTTTCCTCTATTGACAGTGTCTCTGTTCCTAAAAATGTGGCAGAAGCTTTATCCAAACCTGAATGGACAAATGCAATGAAGGAAGAAATTAATGCCTTACACAAAAATGGCACCTAGGAGTTAGTGGATCTTCCTAAAGGGAAGGAACCAGTGGGTTGCAAGTGGGTATTCGCAGTAAAGCATAGAGTTGATGGTTCAGTAGAAAGATACAAAGCTAGATTGTTGGCCAAAGGGTTTACACAAGTGTATGGAGTAGACTATGCAGAGATCTTTGCTCCAGTAGCCAAGATGAATTCAATCAGAATCCTCTTCTCACTGGCAGCTAACCTTGATTGGGAACCTCATCAGTTGGATATCAAGAATGCATTCTTGAATGGTGACCCAAAGGAAGAGGTTTACATGACTCAACCTCCAAGTTTTTGTGCCAAAGGTAGTGGAGCAGAAGGTGTGCAAGTTAAAAAAAAAAAATCTTTATATGGGTTGAAGCAATCACCTCGGGCCAAGTTTAGTAGGTTTCATTTAGCAGTGCAACAGATGGGATTCAAACAATGCCAATCAGATCATACTTTATTTGTGAAAAAAGGTGAAGGAAAAATTACAGCTTTAATTGTCTATGTTGATGACATAGTAATCACAGGAGACTAAAAGACTGAAATACATAAGCTGAAGAAATTCCTAGCCACTCAATTTGAGGTGAAAGATCTAGGCCCCTTACGCTATTTTCTTGGAATTGAAGTTGTCTACTCAAAAAGGGGCATCTTTATTTTCCAAAGAAAATATATACTAGATATATTAGAGGATACAAGCAAGTTGGGAGTGAAACCAATTGATTCACCCATTGAACCCAACCATCAGCTAAGAAACAGTCAGGGGGAGTGTTTGAAAGATGTAAGGAAGTTCTAGAGACTTGTAGGGAGACTCTTATATTTGTCTATGACCAGACCTGAGATTGCCTATGTAGTGGGTGTTCTTAGTCAGTTCATGCATAATCCTAAGACAACTCACTTTGAAGTTGCAAAAAGAATCCTTAGATACCTCAAGAAGTTCCCAAGAGTTGGTTTGCTTTTCCAGAAACATGAGCATTTTAAAGTGGAGGTGTATGCAGATGCTAATTGGGTAGGGGAAATCGATGACAAAAAATCTACCAGTGGGTATTGTACCTTTGTGGGAGGAAACCTAGTCACCTGAAGAAGTAAGAAGCAAAGTGTGATGGCTAGATCCAGTGCTAAGGCAGAATATAGAGCCATGTCTCATGGAGTTGTTGAAATGATGTAGATAAAAAATTTGCTAGGAGAGTTGGGTTTTGCAGTTAACAAACCTATGTCACTCTACTATGACAACAAGGCTGCTATCACCATTGCTGCTAACTCAGTCCTCCATGATAGAACAAAACATATTGAAATGGACAAGCATTTTATTAGAAAAAAACTTGTGAGCAGAGAAGTGTGCACTCCTTATGTTAATTCAGAGGAACAACTAGCAGATATCTTCACCAAGGGCCTTCAACACGTGCGGCATAATAATTTGTGTGACAAGTTGGGCATGATTGACATCCATGTCCCAACTTGAGGGGGAGTGTTGGAATGTTAACTTTATTTATTACGTGTGTATTCTGCTGAGTTAGGGTCCGTTTGGACAAATTAAAGCAGTTTTTCTTTTGTTTTTTATGTTGTAACTTAAGTAGGGGCATAAAGGTCCTTTCCCTTCTGATTATGGTTGCCCTATATATACTAATATAAGCTGGCGCCGCCAGCACTGTGGCGGCACTGTAGCAGACTCCAAATCTCTCTCTTCTCTTCGCTCCTCTCTCCTCTCCTCTCTCTTCTCTTCCTCTTCTCTTCTCCTACCTCTCTTCTCCTCTGTTCGGCTGTTAATAGAATGTGCAGACACTCTTGTATGTAAGTAGAGGCCCTAGAGGGTGATTCTAAAGTGGGGATGGGTTGGTTAAAAAAGAAAGGAAAGGTATCTTTGCAACTCTGCAGCGAGATGAGGAAGATAAGAGATATGGAAGGGAAAATGTAATATAAATATATAGAAATCAATTTAATGAGGGAAATAGTGGTAAAGCAAGGTTATGGTAGTCAGGTAGGCACACTTGGTGAATACACCAAGCATGCACCAAGTAAATTTTCTGATACCTGTCCCATAAATACCCCCAGTCTACCCTTGAAATGATTCAGTGAAATTTTTTAAGGCTGCTATGAAAATATCTATTGAGTGCTCACAAGGGTGTGCCCACTAGATCTAGTCTCCTATATGGGGTAGGCTACATGAATCCTGTTTTGTCATTCTATTCTGTTTAATGTCATATCCTGTTTTGCCATATTCATTGTTTAATGCTTGGCATCATTTTTTTTTTTTTGATGAATAATGCTTGGCATCATTGTAGATATCATTATTTATTTATTCTCTATTAATCAATAAATTTCAGTTACCAATAAAAAATAAATGAAGAACTCAAGGGTATGGGATAAGATTTTCAGGTGCATACTAGAAGCCATTGTACAAGGCCTCTATGTACCCATGGACTTGTTTCATTTTTTTTTTTGAAGATAAAGAAAAATTTTATTAAACAAAAAGCAAGGTGCCAACTAGCTGGTTGGTAAGGTCTCCTGCTGGTCGTAGCTAAGACTTGGGGTCGAATCCCGCCTGCACCTGGGTTGGGGGGTTATGGGTTTGGGGATGGGCTACCCCCCCCCCCCCCGTTGTGTAGACCTTCAAAAGAAATCAAAAAAAAAAATATTAAACAAAAAGAAGATATAAGGGAAGGTGATACGCAATCACCCCAAGAGAAGAAACGACCCAAAGGAAACCCAACTGAGGCTGACAAAAAACCCAGACAAACAGGACCATCCCAACTAAATCAGAACCCCTTACAAAAGCAAAAAAAAAAAAAAAAAAAGATATGAAATAAAACAATAACAAACAAATAAAACCCAAACCATCAAAACACCAAACCGACACCCATAAGAGACCCAAAGCAAGCACCCAGCCCCCCAAGGGACTCCTCCCCTCAGTCCCAGAATTCTGCTGACTTACACTTCCCTATTCACCACTTTTTCTATGATCACTAGCCATAGGAAAGTGAAGTCAGTGTTTTAAAAACGCAAAGCACAAAAAAGCACAAGGGGCATTTTGCACCTGAGGTGCAGGGGAAGGATAAGGCACGTGCCTTTTCAAAGCAAGGTGCAAAATTACAAAAAAATGCCAAAAAAAGTTAAAATATTAAATATTATATTAATCAAAAATATAAACTTAAGTTTTAAAATAAATGTTTTAAAGAAACCTATTATCTCAAATTAAAACACATAAACATAACATGTAAAACATATTCAAAATGAAATTTTAAAAATAAAATCAAACTTAACATATAAAACATATTTAAGCCAACAAATAAATGCTTTTATAATTCTAATTGTCTTTTAAAAATATCTTCTACTAAGATGAATGAATGAATGAATGAATGAACAACATTAGCAAATAGGGGGTTCTCAGAGGTTAGGTGAGCAAGCAAATTATTTTGTAGGGGGTTAAGAATTTAAGACCCTAACAATAACATGGACTTGTTTGGGCTTCATGGGGTCCACGGGCACCATCCTGGCCCAATCACTAGGCCTGAAAAAGAGCAAAATGTGCAAATTTCAAAAAGGTGCATGCCTAGGCATGTGCCTTTTGAAGGTGTTGTGCATAGGGCCTAGGCGATGTGCATACCTTAAATGCACCTTGTTGTGTGCCTAAGCGCACCTTTTAAATCACTGTGGAGTAACCTTATGAATTGGCATTGCATTTAGAAAAAGTAACGAAGAGATTTTTTGCTACTTTTTTTTTTTTGATGCAGTCTCTAGTGATTCAGTAAGAGTTGACCCTGGCCTTTATTCATAAATACAAGACTGTTTTCCCATGGGTCTTACAAGGATGGTGGTGGAAAGGGACTCCCACATCAGTCATCAAAACCTTAAAATTTACAATACAGTTTACAACTCAAATCATGAACCCCAAGGGTTCCAATTTGCTTACGTCCAAGTTTTTCTCTACAGAAGTCTTACAATTACCATCTCAACACTACAATTTAATTCATGAATCTTATGGCTTATAATGATACATATGAATCAAATAAATTAAGATTTAATTCTCCACTTTGTCCAACTCTTTGGCTTGAATCCACCCCTAGTGGTGGCCATGTATTCGGGACCTATTAGAGTGGGAGACTCTCTGAGAGCTGAATTGGTGGCCTTGCTACAAGGCCTAAGATTAGAAAAGCAATCTTGTTCCTACTTGGAAGTAGAGGGGGACTCAAAACTGATGATCACTTGGGCAGAAGGCCTAAGCCAAACCCCTTGGATTTACACGTATATCTTCAAGGAGACAGATAGTCTATCAAGAGAGTTATACACCTCCTGCATTTGGGTTAGAAGGACTGCAAATAGCATGGTGGATTCATTAGCAAAACATGAGGTAAATAGACATCAGCTCTTTTGGACGCTAGTGTGAATCCTTTGTATATTGGATGGTTGAAATATCTCAACCTCATATACTAAACATCTTTCATATAATTAATAATATCTTCTTTACTAATAAAAAAAGCTCAAAAACCAAATTAGAAATACTTATGCAGTTAGCTGCTCAGCTTGCCTGTACATAAATATATGGAAAAGATACAGCACTACAAATTTATAATTGCTGCGGACTAACCAATAAATGTCAATGCAACATATATAGACAATCACACAACATAGCATAAAGCTCAATATTTGCATCTATGCAGCTGTTCTTTGGTAAACCATAACATGGGCAAAAGCAGTGCCCAGGAGGTCTGAATATTCAAACACGAATTTTCACTCTCACATCAGAAAGGAGGAAGAATAAATCCAAAGATTCAACACTACCATTAGAAGCAAAATCCAAAGCCCAAACACATTCAATCCAAAAATGAACTCTCATCATTAATTTGGTGATGAGCAAATCATGTTACAGTCAGGATATGAACAAAGTCAAGTGGACATGCAATCAAATGCCCCAATCAAATTAGATTTTTTTTTTCTGAAGAAGGATAGAATCTTTAGCTACTCCCATGCCCCCCCCCCCCACAAAATTGATTTTTTATGTAGCATGTGAGATTCTTAATTTAATAAATATATCAATGCAAAATTCTGACCATGTTTAGAAAGGAAGGAGGTGCAGAATGAATAGAAAAAGAAAAATAATAAACAATAAGAAAAATGGAAATACCTGCACAATAGAAGAATGGAGGTAGAAATTGTGAGGCATAATAGCTGCTCCAAGAAGACTCATCAGGGTAAATGCACTCTCCCCATTTAACCTTGTAAGCATCCCATTTATGCCAAGTGGGATTTCAGGTTGATTTATAAGTATTCCAAGAATATAAAAAAGAAATATAACTGCTGCCATGATCGAAAACGGGACTTCTGCCTTGAATTTCTCCTGAAAATTGAAGATCAAGTAAAAAAACAGGTTGGTGTCAGAGTAAGAGATTATCCATTGGCAGTGATAATGGAAGATAAAATAACTAAAAAGCTTACCAAGAAGGTGGTAAAAAGAGGAAATAAAACAGCATCAAGTGCAGTCAAAAAGATACAGATAAACAGGTCCACCCCAAAAAGGAGATTAAGTGCATGTGCAACACCCAGAATCTAGCATAATCCAGGAAAACATGCATTAGAGATGATTCATATATAGTGGTAAATAACGTATTTCACCACTTTCGTATTGTTTTTCCATTTCAAAACATTCTTAGAGAAACATGAAATAAAAAAGGGTAATGCAATGGAAAAATTAAATGGTTAATAGATAAAGCAGAAGAGATACCTTAGTCAGGTCCAAAGCAATCACAGAAAGCTCTGCTTGAACTCCAAGTAATATGCATATGGACTTATTGTACTCCTCACTGCAAATCTTTTGCATTAGAAGGTAAAAAAAGTAATTAGTTATCAATGAATGATAAATAACAAGATAAAAATGCAAGTGACCATAGAGGCATAGAAAGAGAAAAGAGAACTGAAACACCCACAATCATCAATAGCTAGAATGAGGAACTCGTAGGTTGCACATGTGAATCCAAAAATAATAGCACAGTTAAATTTCAATACAAGGGTAACCAAAATCACCAACGTACCAAAGTTTCTGTCAAAAGAAAAAGATAACCAGACTTATATAGCCATGACCGCGAAGAAATATCCTTTGCACTTTCAAAGATTTCATGGTATCTTCTGAGCATAGTTGTCAAGGCATTGCCTAGGCAACTAGGCACTGTTGGTTCGGTGCCTCACCTAAACACCTTGAATAATAGTAACTAGGTGCCTGCCTAGGCAACCAGGCATCCACCTAGGTGACAAAAAGCACAAGATGGGCGCCTTACTATAATATCATTATTACAGCTGCATGACATCTTCTTACCAAAATGTGTGCCAATATATTCCATTATCTACTATATATTATTTATACTTTGCTTTAAAGTTTTACTATTGAAATTCAAAATACTCAATGGTTTTGGGTAGAGAAAAAGAAATAAAGAGAAGGAGAAGGAGGTATCTTTTTCTTTTTCTTCTGTTTTTTCCATTCACTCTCTCCTCTTAACATTAAATGAAACAGTAGCACCATCCATGTTCTTTTTCTCTTTTACTTACTCTGCATCTTAAATTTTTATTTATTTATACTTTGCTTTAAAGTTTTACTATTGAAATTCAAAATACTCAATGGATTTGGGTAGAGAAAAAGAAATAAAGAGAAGAAGAAGGAGGTATCTTTTTCTTTTTCTTCTGTTTTTTCCATTCACTCTCTCCTCTTAACATTAAAATGAAACAGTAGCACCATCCATGTTCTTTTTCTCTTTTACTTACTCTGCATCTTAAATTTTTATTATATAAAATTACAGTTTTCTTCATTTGCTAATTTGATATGAAATTTCTCTATTAAACACTTATTATGTTAGTATTAACTTTGAAAATATTAAAGTTAACATATTGAAAATGCTATTGTTTCTGGATCTTTTTGGAGAAGGTAAGTATAATTGTATGTTGCCAAATAATGCCCGCAGTTAAAACATCACCAAGCCTGTTGAGTTAAGACATAAAATTATCATGCGTTCTAGTTTTTCCACTCATCCATCTTAGGATTCGCATTTCTATCACATTCATTTTCTAGACATGTTATTTCTTGACTACCCAACAGTCCAACACTCTGCTCCGTACAACATAGTTGGCCTTACAACTATTTTATAGAATTTTCCTTTTAATTTAAGTGGTATTCACCTATCACAGAAAAGTCCAGATGCACCCTCTGTTTTGCTCAACCTACTCTAATTCTTTGGGTGACATCCTCTTCAATCTCTCCCTTGTCATGAATTATTGAACCAAGGTACTAGAAATGGTCACGTTGAGTTATCCATTAGTCTCCAATCCCAAGTGTATCCTGATTTACACTCCTAGTATTACTAAATGTACATGTCATATACCCTGTTTTGGTCCTACTTATTTTAAAACCTCTTGTTTCTAAGGCATTTGTCCATAACTTAATTTTGTGTTTAATCCTTTATTAGTTTCATCAATTAAAACAATATCTTCTACAAACAACATGCACCATGGAACTTCTTCCTGAATATGTTTAGTCAATTCATCTATGACCAGTGCAAATAGATAAGGGCTAAGTGATGAACCTTGGTTAAGACATAAAATGACAATAAAAAATTCAGAAAAAAAAAAAAAACATCTTCTTAAGTACACTGAAGTTATCTGGATAACCTAAAGCTGCAGAAAATAAATGATACCTGTGCAAGATTCTTTCCAGTAACCAAACCAATATGAACTGCAAGGTACTGACACAGAATTGCAGAAGAATTGAAAACAAACATCAGTAATATGAGATCAGAACCAAAATGGGCACCTCCTTCAATAGCTGAAGCCCACTTTCCTGGGTCAATATATCCCATTGATATCAGAAACATGGGTCCAACAGCTGGAAATAGCCGAGAAGCAATACCCTTCTTCTGGTAAATACAGGTAGTCACAGATTCCATATCTCCAATTTGGTTCTAGGCGTGATCGGTGCAACAATATACAAGTATGGATATTTTATTAAGCTTCAAACAATAACCAAGCTGACTGAATTATGTGCTCTTATGTAAAAACAATTCGTACAGCATCCCCTTACAAGTTACCCAACATGATATTTGAGAGTTCTGTGGTTGACCATGTGGATGTAAAGGAAAGAATGAAATATCTTATCTTCAGCAAGAAGCCATTACAGATGCATACATTTCAAATTGACAGTAATAAAGCAAGTCCTATGGACCTCTGTGGTGTACTAGCAGAACTCAAACCCCACTGCCTCTCCTTTAAATACATTTACATGTTAGTGAAACATTCTAATGGCCATCTTTTTTGTCTCTTGATTTTTACATAACTAGGAGGATCATCCAGAAAGATGCAAGATTCCTAACCATAACATAAATCTTAAGATCTCTTAGTAAACCAGTTTCCAGTGAGAAGTGTAGCAAGGACAAACAAGTCTAAGTATCAATTTATTTCCCCATTAACCGTGAAAGAGTCTCCTATTCATAGTTGTAGCAACAATTGCTTCCCACCTAGGATAACCTGTAACACCAGATTGTCGGTCAATAAACCATACCAATTATTATTAAAAATGATGGGAAATGCATAAAATAGGGAAGGCATGATCATCATCATCATCATCATCTAAGCCTTATCTCAACTATACATCTTGCAAATATAGGATCCCAACTCAATAAGAACAGCATGGAATCTTAAAAACAGTCAAAGACGTACTAGGGGTAATAAATTTAAAAAAGAAAAAAAAAGTAAGAACCATAAAGCAGAAAATATCTTTTGAATTTATGCCTACTAGGTCTGTCCAATACCAAAAAAAAAATCCACATCTTCATAAAAATTAGAATTCAGAATTGAGCAAAAACAAAAGGATGCCATGAATTCCATGGCATCGCTTGTTATCAATTAAAGTTTCATCAAGGTTGTGCATGGAGAGGTCAGTATTAGACAGAAGTATCAAGGTCGCCAGTGCATTTATCCCAGTATTCTTCTCTTACGAAATGACAGTTCTTAGTACCCAAGAGGAAGAAAATTGAGCTCACATACTTAATCATGTACAAATAGAGATCTTATGTGTATTGAGTGCGATGAACATCGAAAGTATCGATAATAAATAGGTAAAACCAACAAAAAATTACAAGGATGAACGCATTCAAACATCCAAGCGACACTTGTGGACATTTTAAAACCCCCTATTGGAATAAGACAGTTAAAAAAGAATTCTATAACAATTGTTACACCTCAACAAGATCAGTTGCCCATTTACGATAGCAATTGCTGACAAGAACCAAGAAATCGAAGATACCTACGTAAAACCTCAAAACCCAAGCTCACAAATCTGAATTGAAGAAAATTTTTATAGTACAAGTGCCGAACTAAATCCTGCAACTTCCGCAATCCGGAATATCGCTCACGTAACATCGAAGAAGCCAAAAATACAATTCCAACTCCTTTTGCCAAACAAGAAACCCTAACTCCAAGAAGAGGGAAACAGAAAACCCCCCGACAAACCCTAGAAGGTTGGAATGAGAGCAGCAGAGAGTCCAACTCCAGGCGACCAGAAAAGATCCGAGCTTGAGGCCATTAATAGCAAAAGAGAAAACACGACTGACATATCTACTCTCATGGATCTGCTGCTGAAGATGAAATTAATAAATGAATATAAGGAAAAGAGAGGGACCAATAATAGACGTAAGAGTCATAATTCTCGTGGTTTTTATTGATTCTTCCATTGAAAAAAAACTGTTCAAGTCAGGGTTGCAAATGCCTTACCTTTTTAATGTTCCCCTTTTCCTTCCTCTGCAATTTCTACTGTAAATAGAAGCAGAGGCTTTAAAGAACGAGAGACAGAGAGAGAGAGAGAGAGAGAGAGTTTGTCTGTTTTGATAGCTCGGGGAGAGTAAAAGGAGAGAGCGGTTGAAAATGGAAGATAAAAAATTCACATGGTAAAATCCCAGAAGCTTTAAATGACAGTTAACGCTTTCTCTACTTTTCTTCTTGTTTTCATTTCCTTTTTTTTTTCTGCTCTCTCTCTCTCTCTCCTCGGCGGCTCTGCCACTCTGCCCACTCCTCTCTCTCTCTCTCTTCTCACTCTGTTTTGTTGACGATGACGACTTGACGACTGACAAGGAGATAATTGTTGAGAAATGCTCTGAAAACGAAAACGCTACGGTGACCAAAGGCAGGTTCGGTTCGGTTCGGAATTCCACCTCCCACCGGGTAACCGGCCAAACCTATTATATAGGTTCTGCTTCAAAGGTTTATGTCCCAATTAATTAATTGGGTTTGGGACTGGTTCTTTCTGTTTCGAACTGTTGATTATATTGTTAATAATGTATGGAGGTCTACTGATTTTTAAATTTGTTATATTTATGTTAATAAGGGTAAATTTTATAATTTTGATTTTTATCAATATTAATCGAAATCCGATTTTAATTTATGGTGGAATAGCATTCTCCCATTTAGGGTATATTCCTTGTTTGGATTTTGAGGGAGAGGGGGAGGGAAGTTGGTCAATGGAATCCAAGAAATTCTTTTTTTTTTTTTTGGATTTTATGTGAAGTTCATAGAAATTTTATTTTTCTTGAAAAAGTGATATGCATCTTCTAGTTAGATAAATAACTTTTCCACCTAAGGGGAAAGTTGCCAATACTTGGATGGGACAAAATTACTCCTTTAATATGGTTTTTTATGGCTAAAACGGTCATTATGTTATTCAAAATTGCCCATTTTAATAGTGATTTCTATGGCTAAAGCAGTGGTTGTTTTATTTACTTGAAAAATAAAAGAATATGGGTGAATGCACTTACCCAAGTAAGTGGTAAACTAGAGAAAAACAAATAGGGCCTTAAGAGAATGTTCATTCCCTCCCCTTCCTTAGGAATGAGATTTATTCTAACTAATTCCAATTTCTGTCTAAACCAAACAGGTGGAAGGAATAAACCATTATGATTCTAATTCCAATGGGATTTTAATTCCAATTCCAACTATGGATCAAATAGACCCTAAGGTAATACTATAAAAAATGATGTCCCAAGTTGTTACATTGAAATATTGATACAATAAGCCTTGTATCAGATATAATGTTGTATCTATATCGGTGTATTCATATACTAGTGGGGGCCCATGTGATGCACAGAGATGCAGTACCCCTTCTTGTCCCTCACCTCAAGGTTGGTGGGTTCAAGGTGAGGCACACATTCACCGCCAGGGATGGGGAATCCCAAAATTTTCCCCACCTAGAGGCAACCACCTAAAAAAGTCTAATTTATGGATATTTTACAAATAGGATTATGGGAATTTGGGGGTACTTTAGGAATTGGATTATGATAGTTTGGGGGTATTTTATAAATTAAATAATTATTTAGTTGAATAATAATAATTGATTATTATTTAGATAGTTTTGGAGAATATTTTTTATAGATTAATTTATTAAATTTTAACTACTTATTTAAAAAATAATTATGGATTATTAGTTAAAGAGTTTCCCTAAATTATTTGATAATTGTTAACTATAATTATTGATATTATAAAAATTAGTAAATTACGCTAATTACAATTATTAATGTAAATTACACTAAATGTTGAAATTTTGAACATTTATTAATAACCAAAGATTATTAGATAGTGGATTGTTTATTAATTTTTGTAGATTATTTATTTAATTAATATTTGTGAAATAATTTATTATTTATTAAATAATTATTTCATAATTTTTGGTATAATATTTTCCATAAAACTTTAATAATTTTCATAACTAATGGATTATTTAACAATAGATTTATTTAATAATAGATTATTTAACAATAATGGAAGATGCCATGAATATATAGGAAGCATCAAATTCCCCTTATTGTTAGAGAGAATAGAGGGGAATTAGATATAGAAGTGAATAAGAGGATAAAACACATAATGAACTAATTAAGTGGAGAAGTTAGGTTGTAATAGAAGATGAGAGACGTGACTTGTTGGGAGAGAGAGAACCCAATGGGAAGGGAAATGAATGGATGGAGAGATAGGGTGCTGAGATGGCAAATTAAAAGTGGTGGAAAGGGGGAAAGGAGAGAGTCAAAGAGAATGTAAGATTAGGTGATGTGGATTGTCTTACTATATATATATATATATATATAAATAGAAAGTGAGATGCCTTAATACATCGTCAAATAGCAAAATAGACAAGAGTTTTAAAGGTTTTATTGCTTTGGCAAGACAAATTGCATCCTCTTATCCTAATCAAATAAAACATAAAAAAAATAAAAACAAAATAGAGTATTGATCATATTGGGTATTATCTGTATTTTATAAAAAAGTAAAAAATAAAAATAAAAACAAAATAGAGTATCGATCATATCGGGTATATCTGTATTTTAATGCTCAAAATCCGGTTATTCCAATTAATAATTGGTTCAGTTCTAAACTTTTATAGATTAATAATTGGTGTGGAACTGGTCCATTAGCTCTACCTTCCGGTTTTGCCGAAGGGTGAAAGCCGGTCGGAACAAGAACCTAGTTGTGGTTGAGCCAGACAGCCGGTTGTCCATCTCTGACATTCCACGTGGTGTATTTTGACCATAGAAGGACGAAACTTTTGTCATCGCCTTAGATCACCAATCCAGCTTATGTACTTGGATGAGGATGACCTGACATCTCATGATCTCTTCATGGATCGTTCGTTTCTGTCAACGCTGTATGTACGGTGGTGATCCCCTCTGTTGTTTTGTTGATGGTGATGAGAGATTTGGATCTGTTTTGCGTCTGAACGAGGCACACGACACGAGGGGTAGTATTGGCACTTGGTACTCCCGCTGAAGTACGCTAGCAGAGCCGTCATCCTTCACTCCCCTCGTTTTCTTTTTCGCTTTTCTTTCTGCTTTTTAATCTAAAAAATTTGATGCTTCTTGTGACACCAATCACCAAGTATTACACGCATCTCATCACCCCATCTATTTGACCAAAAACTTGACCACTTGTTATTTTTGATTCATCGAGACTTTTAACCGTAAGATTGGAATCTACTCTTTTCTGAAAGTGAACGAAAAAGCTTCTCATTTTATTTATTTTCTTTTTTTTTTATTGCAGCTCATTTTTCACCGCAAAACAGGAATCACGATGCCAACTACCCATTCTGGAGGCGAGTTCCTTTTTGACTCGGGATATTTATTCTCGTGAGTCGTGACTGACATCCTTTTGCTTGTCACACGTGCACCATTAACACCTGACTGCTCTTACTCCAACTTCGGGGCTTAAGAGGGGGAACGGGTCCGGATCTCATCACAACATAAAAACGTACCCACATAACATCTCATATCATAGATGGTGGGCCACCGTGGGTAGATTAGCATCTTTTTGTTTGGGACTAGTTTTACTTCGGTCTCCGAATTTCAAAACATATCAATCTAGTTGAAAACGTGTCAATTTGGGCCTAGTTTCACTTTGGTATCCGAATTTTAAAATATATCAATTTAGTATTTAAACTTTCAAAATGTGTTAGTTTAGTCCATGTCGTTAGTAGTTCGACAAGTATTTCTATCACATGATAACATGTAATTTAAAACTTTTGAAAATGTTAAAATTATCATCTAATATTGTTCATCATATTCTTCCTCAAAAATCAAGATCAAGGTTTTTAAAATCGATATGGGGAATGAACCGGTTAGGGGTCTAATTCTTGGGTCGAATGATAGGCCCATGAAATATGAATTTATATGAAAAATGAGTTCATTCTTAAAGCTAAAAGATGACTAATTTCAAGAAAATTGACATGAGTTTTCTAAAATTGAGGGGTTTCATAAAATAAGCTCAAAGTAATCACCTTGGAGAAACAAAGACTGAAGTGGATAGATTTTCCTTTAATACAAAATCATACACATTGACAAACACCTCTTAAATGTTTAATAGGTACTCCAGTGGTTTATAGTGGTGTCAATGGTTGCACTCTTCTCAAATTGAGCCCGGTGCAAATACAAATATGTATAATTCTACTTCTAAGTTCTAACCTTATATTTGCATTGTACATATTTGTATCTGCATTATTCTGATCAAACTAAGCTTAAACATTATTGAGATAATCGGGTTTGATCCCAAAAAAGTTAAAGTCTTGTGTACACTTTACAGTCAAAAATAAAAAAATGGGTTTTTATAGTTCAATCCACCCTTACAAATCTTAGCCCCACCGTATAGGTAAGGCGAATCCTGACCACGGATTGATGTGGAGTGCAGTCTAATTATAGGGGGCTATTAGTAGATGAAGAGGGGGCCATGATTTCAGATTTCTGAGGTGGAGTGCAGTCTAATTATCCTAAAAGTTTAATATTAGTATAAAATACAATTTCCCCTGAAGATTTTGACAATCATAAAAACCTCCTCTATAGTTTTATTTTAGCAAAAACCTCCTCTCTATTTTTGAAAAATTCAACAAATACTTCCCTTCCGACTCAACAACTCCATAATCCACTTGAATACTGTTCATCTTCTTCCTCACGAGTCACAACAGCAGATGGTGGGCACTCCCCCTCCAACCCTGCCTCTTCTTTAATTTCCCTCCGATTCTCTCTCTCTCCCCACAAATATTGAAGTGGCAATTGAATTCGATCTCCATGCCATCTGAACTGTCAGTCGTCCAATGATAGTACTGGGAGTCTGGGATGGTGGACTAGCTGTTAGTGAGGGGAACACATTTGAGAATTCTTCACTAACAACCAGTCTTTGTTTCAAGGAAAATGAGATGGATGACAATGTCAAACATCCAACGATGGTACTGGGAATTTAGTTCATCAATGGGAACGATACTCTATTTTTTAGTTTATTACAAGAGGAAGCATGGCATCGTCCTCGTCAACCTCGACGATTCCTCCGTTAGCTTCGACATCGCCACCGAGCCACCGCTCCATGGGTACGCACTCCACCTTATGGCCTAACTTCCAATCGAGCGCCTGACACGCCCGAGAAAAGTAGTTCACGGTGCCACACGCCAAGCAACGACAAAATTCATGTCGCCTCGCATGGACGAGGAATCAGCGCCCCTCGGCGATGTTTTGGCGGACGCCATAGCCATCTTGCAGACAGTGGTCGAGTTCCCGGAGGGCATCGATGTGGCTGAGGAAAGTGGCTCGTGCACAGAGAGCGATGTCGGCTCGGAGGTCCTTGTCGTTCTTGGACCCACCGCTGCCATTGAACTGGATAACGGCAAGTGAATAAAGCGCTGGAGCGTGAGAGCTGATGGCCGCTTTAGCCATCAGCGACGCCCCACTTCCTCGGTTTTGTAGACAATAGAAATGGATCTGCAATCAATAAGAAAGGCTAATTAGATGATCATTTGCGAGGCTCAGTAACGAAATAAATATTTATACAATTTTTCTTTCATCTGTAAATTTAGGTAATAATGTACTGACCATGCTAAAAGTATAACAAGCTTCGATGTTTCCAGCATCTGCACACTGCTTCAAGAAGCGATGAGACGATTCAGACCAGTTCTTAGCTTTCACGGCGAAGGCTATAGGAGATGCTTTCGACAACACGAGGGGATGAAAGCCTAAACCATTCAGTCTCTTACACCTGTTTAGGAGACAAAACGAGAAGCAATTGAGAAGGCAGAAAAATAGTTATTTTCATTACACAACGAAAATAGAGCTCTTTTTTTTCATAGCACTAATTTCAAAAGAAAGCTTTATTTGAAGTTGAAGAAACGCCGATCCATGGAAATTGAAAACTTGTTATCAACAACTGAAAACAGAATATTTCCGACTAATGTTCGATAACGGAATCACCTCTTCGGCGATAAATCAATTATTTTGTTGCATTTCTGCAGAACGACAAAATCAAAGCGAAAACCACCCAGAGCAAATCTTCATTACCAAAAAGGAAATGAAAGAGAATCGATATAAAACAACGGTTAGAGAGAGAGGGGTGTTTTATGAGAACGTTAATGAAATCGGAAGGGCAACGAGCGGTGGAGCTGAGCTTGGAGAGGATACAGACGATAAGGTTGTCAGGCAAACCATCAAAAAATCCGATTCTCTAACGTTTCCCGGAACCGTTCTCATCCTTTTCCAGTCAAGCATCACTTCTCCACGGGGAAATCCCTCTTTCTCTTGAGAGGTGTTTCATCCTTGAAAAACTGGAGCTTACGATTACCAAGCTTGGTTCTCATATCGATCCTTTGCACTAGAGAAACAGAAGCAGGAAACGTCGTGTTTATATAAGAAAGAAGAAAAAAAAAGCTCTCCTCCAAGAGAGATATGACAGCAACAACGAAGTTCCCATACCATCTTTGGACGTCTGACATTGCCATCCATCTACCGTCATGGTTGCCCACCCATTAAAGAAGAGGGAAGGTTGGAGGGGGAGTATTCAACAGTATTTGAGCGTATTATGGAGTTGAGACAGGGTTATTTTAGTAAAAATATATGCATATTAATTCGTAAAAGGGTGAAATAGATATTTTGAAAAAATTGCTCATCTTTCTAATGTTTTCCGTCTTGATCATTAACGAAAGGGTGGTATTTGTTAATTTTTTAAAAAGTAGAAGAAAGATTTTTGCTAAAATAAAACTATAAGGGTGGTTTTTATGATTGTTAGAAACTTTAAGATAGGGGTTTTTGTATTTTACCCTTAATATTATTTTTGTCAAGTAAAAGGTAAAATTTGACCAAAATTGTGGTACATTAGACAAAATTAAACTGGAGTGATAAATTAAAGGGAAGCCCATGCTTTGCCAAAATAATGTGACAGCATATTCAGTCAACCCATTTTGACTTCTTTCTTGTCCTACAGTGCATAAGGGAGTCGGATCTGCTCCTCACAGGGCGCATCTCACACGGACCTCATAGCCCTATTCCGTATTGGGAATATTTTCTATCCTTTGTGTTGTTATTCATGAGAATATTCTTAATACATAGGAGACGGATTTTCTCCACACAGGGAATCACACACCGACTTCACACTCACATCCTACCATGCATTGAAAATATTTCTGGTACTTAGAAGTTATTATTCACGGGAGATATTCCCAATGCACGATGGATGTACCTGTGAGGCGCTCATGTATGAGGAGTAAATCCCGTTCCAATACACAATTGAGTGAAGCTGTGAGGTCCATGTAAGGCGTGCTCTGTAAGGAGCAGATTTCAATTCTCGATAAGGACCAGAAATATCGGCATACTATAATAAAACCAGGGCCATTAAAATGAGGCCAACTAATGTGGCCTGGAAGGTGGAATTCCCAATATGTTTTTTCATACTGAATAAGTGAGTAACAAGGTTGTGAGTGGACTAGATATTGGTCTAACCTGTCCTGGTCCAATGAGTCCATTATAGGTGGACTAGGTCCAGTCCAATTTGGTGAAATACTTTGGACCAAGGTTTTTAAAACAGACCAGATAGAGAATCATTTTGGGGACCGGTTCCCAGGTCAAGTGGTCCGACCATCTAGTCCGAATGGATGGCTCACCCTGACAAAAAATAGTAAAAAAATAATAAAAACCATTGTCTGGGTCACCAATTTGACTGCTCGAATCAGTGGTTCGCTGACCAAATGAATAGTTTTTAGCAAAAAAGTGGTTTAGGAGTAAAACGGAATTGGTCAAATGACCAGTTCTCGATTTTCTGATCCAACCATCTGACCTGATCCGGTTTTGGAAACACTGCTTTGGACCATTAAGTCTTCACTGGTCCACTTCAATATGTCATATTGGACCATCCAATCTATTCAAATTGGTTTTAACTCAGATTGGGTCCAATCCAAACCTGATTAACTGACACCCATACTCTTATCTTCTATTAATGGACCGGTTCAATCTGACCCAATACAATATAAATGCCTTACAGATGGATCACGTCTAACTCAATCCAATAAATACTTTGAATCATTAAATCTAAACGGGTCGAATTCAATATGTCTTTATCGGACCATCCAACCCGTTCGAAAATGATTTTGTTTTTAAAGGGATCAACCCAAATCCGGTCCATTGACAGCCGTGTTGAGTAGGAATCTCTTTTAACGTATTAAAACTAAAAAATACAGAGTCCAATCTGTACAGGTTTGTGGTTGATCACAAACCGCTAAATGTAGGACCTACTTAAATGATCATGGCCTATTATCGATGTACGTTTTTCATGATTTTACTGCTGTGGCCCATCATTCACGTCCATTCAAAAAAGTACCCTTTCATTTTCCATCAAGTAAATCATTTTCCCCCGCTTTTCTCAAGAAAACTCAGGAAAACCCAACTGTAAAATTGAATTCGGAAAAGATCCGAGGAGTGATAGAAATCGGAGAGACGTGGATGAACTGATGATTGAACAATTTGTCAACGGGTCTCTCTCTCTCACTTTCCTTAGCACCCTCTGGGCCGCTGGTATTACCCCGTACCCACGCCACACAGTGGCCCACAGCTTTCCACATCAGCCTATCAAAACTGGAGACTGAATCTGCTCCTAACACAGGGCGCCTCACACGCATATCCTACCATACATTGGAAACATTTCCCGTTATAGGAGATGTTTCCAATGCACGGTGAATGTGCATGTAAGACGCCCCTGTGTGAGGAGCAGATCCCGTTCCTCAAAACTGTAATCGTGTTTCACTTTCACATAATCACATTCACTCACTGCCTTATGATGTATGATATTGATATCCGCTCGGGCCGGACAGTTACGGACACTGGAACTCCAACCACAAACACTAAGAGTTTAGACAGCTATAGTGGGGAGTGGGGACGGGCAGGGTAAAATGATAACCGGGGTTGTCGCCCATTGGACCAGGTATCGGGTTCGAGTTGGAGGGGCCACAAATAGACCACATAGTGCAAAACCAAGGCGGTTTTGGCAGAAAGGCTCGTGGGTGTGTTGAGTAGGATCCATTATGTTTCAAATGCGCTGGGGCGGTGGAAGGCCCACATTAACGTGGGAGGCAGGGAGAAACAAGCAGAGAAGTCAAGAATGGTAGAACCGAAAAGATGAAGAGAACATAAACAAGTGACCAAAATGTGAGGGGAGCACCGAACACATGAACAACAATGGTATTCAACTTACTTCATTATTGAAATCTACTAATCCGGTCAGAGCCTCTATACAGATTGTTTGATGCATGCTGAAATCTGGACTATTACATGGGGATGTCAATACGTCGGGATTGATACGGGTTTGTTCAACCCGACCCGAACATGACCCAACAACATAAAGACGGGGTATTATTATATATATCAGAGTTGCAATGTCAATTGATGGGGTTTTACGTCATTATGCCGTGTTTTTTTTTTATTTTTTTTTTATTTTGAGAGGGGAAAGTTAGTCAATGGGATTTTGATTCTCATTGATCAAGAAAACTTATGTTCTTTTTCCAAATTTATATGGGGATCAAGTAATGTTTATTTTCCTGGTATCATCCATCTTTTAGGTGGATAAATAATTTTTTCACCTAGAGAGAAAGTTGTCAATACTTGGATGGGACAAAAATACCCCTTCTAATAATGATTTTTTATGGTTAAAATGGTCACTGCCTTATTTATATGGGAAATAAAAGAACATGGGTAAATGCACTTACTCATTTACTCGGATAAGTAACTTACCGAAAAACGAATGAGGCCTTAAGGCCAAGGCTGTCAATGGATCGAGTCGGACTTGACCGACTCAAACCAATTTGGGTTGGTTCTGGTTTCTGATACATTGTCATGACTATTATCAATTCGGAACTAGTTCCACTGAGTCCAGAACCAATTCAGACCCAACTTGAGCCCCAAGAACTGATCGGTTCACTTATGGGTCTAAAATTACAAACCATATTGGGTCTGGTTCGATTTTGGTCCTTAATATTTCTTGTCAGATCAGGTCCGGTTCTACCTAAACCCAACCCCAACCCTGACCCATTGACAATCCTAGTTAAGGCCAACTTGATGCTGATAGTAAGGGTGCAATTGAATCGAGCTCTAATTGAATAATTCGAGCTTGAATTCAATTAGACTCGGTTCAAGTTCAATTCTAATGAAGATCAAACTCAAGCTCATCAAATATTCAATCTCTCAAGCTAAAGCTAATAATCTTTCAATCGAACCAAAATATATCAAAATTAAGCTCGGCTTGGTTCGAGTGTTCGACTGCACCCCAATCTAATAGGTTGGGTAAGTGCGGATTTACCACTTAACCCAACTCAACCCAATCTACTCACATTCCTTAAAAGTACAAAGAGTGTTGATTAATGGTGCTCAATTTTTTTGTTTTCACACAGTCTATTTAAGGTTGAAAATTGGTAACGTGTAGCAAACCTTGCTTCTCATATGAATCAAATGCATGTCATATGACTATTAAAGTATATGCAACCACTCAAGGACAGATATTAATTAAATTAAATGTTTTCTAAATAATGTCGTGAAGGGAAATCAGAACTAACAAATAATTAAGAGAGTGCTAATTTTTGTACTTATGCCTCCAAAGTTCCCTGCAAAATTTATTAATCTCAATTCGAATATTGTACAATCAAGACAAACAGATCATTGAATTAGGTTTCTTAGGCCCATTTTGTTTTCTTAATTATTAAGGGGAAAATTGGTTAATAGATTTTAGGTGGATATTGAATAGATAAAATTGTCATTGTCTCACTTACTTGAGAAATAAAAAAAACATAGGTAGACACACTTATCTAAGTACTCTAAGTAAGTACATTTAATTACCCAGGTAAATCGCCACAAGGAAAACGAATGAGGCCATAGGGTTTTCCTGTTTATCTACAATGACAATAACTAAATACCAAAAACACCAACATGCCGATGATATGTAAAGATGAATTTTGCAGATGAAACCCTTTCCTGTTGATGATGACGCAATAGTCAAATTAGGTGTTTGGCATTGGTGCTGGGAACAAGCACCGCTTTCTCGGTAAATGGTGCTTATTTTTTGTTTGGAATCTGTATAATATTGTCACATAGGCTTTTTTTTGGAAAAACAACACTGATTTTATTTGGTACTAGTGCTAATAGAACCGTTTTCAGCATTGGTCATATTATCCAACGTCTAAGATGATGCTACATCATTGCACCGCTGGCAATAACAGGCTGTTTTCTGAGAAAACATTGAATTTGGCATTTTTCTTCAGAGTTTAGACCACACTTTCCTGATTTCCAAGATGTGGTTTAAAGCAATGTTTTTTCTAGAAAAATGGTACTAAATAAAAGGCCATTTTCTGAAACACCGTTTTTTCTAATGTAATGCCTACATGGCGCCATTTTCTCAGAAAATGGCATCAATGCCAAACACCGCCGAAATGGTCCCCGATTTAACTGTAATGTGTAGTATGTAATACCCAAAGAGTTAAAAAAAAGAAAGAAAGAAAGAAAGAAGCTTTGCTTTTTTAATACAAGACATGTGCATTTTAATTTGAGCCCATTAAATTAACTTCCATACATTGGCCTAAAAACTTAATAAATGAAGCTGATGATAAGATTAAATGCATGAAGAAAGTAGGCGTTGCTTTCTATAAATGTTAGAGAATCTATTCTTGTATATCTTGAGAAGTTCAAAATTCTGTCTAAGGTGCCAATGCACCACATTAATGGGGGATCATGTATGTTTTACTTGCAAGTGTTCATTGTATTCAGATGATGGATACCTTCTCTCTGACTTCAATTAAATTTAATCCTATTACTAAGTACTTATTGTATCAAATAATGATTCTTCGGTAATGACAATTAGCAACTTGAGAATTAATTTCCCAATTTCCGTAGTTACAGTTACGGAAACCAAACCACTAATGCCCCATTTGTATGAGTCTTCATGCATCTTTGGTTTCTGTTAAGGGTAGCAGATTGAACACAGGCTGAGTCTGGTTCGGGTCGGATAAATGCCCATTATAAACCTGACCCAATTAGTGGGGTTTCAACATTCAACAAGGGAGCAGGTGTATGTCAGGGAAGTGAAAGTGTTTAAATAAGGGTCTCATTTGGATTGAGAGAATAAGGGTTTAAAATCAGAATCACAATGTTTCATGCCGTTTGATTGGGTAGAATTGAAAACCGATTCCGGCAAAATGACATTTCTCCATCATTTGGGGAATGATCATTCTTGGTCCCCATCTCCCATAGGAATGAGAATCTCATCACACTCGTTCCAGCCAACTTACAAAAAAGGACGAGTGACTCTCCCAAAGCCTATTTCTTATTAATACGACCCTAAACCTCTTCTCCATCATTGTTGAGGGGAATAAGCGAGGAGGGATCTGCTACTAATAAAACGCTACCAATCCTGTCCCAACAGGCCACTGCAGCCTCATATTAGGAATATCCCCTTTTTCATTCATGAGAGATGTTTCGGATATATGGCTGCAATGATCGGTTGGAAAATTATTAGCACCATGTATTGGTAGTTGATCCAAACTGGAATGAACCATTCCAATTCTGATTCCTGTTTAAATCATCAAACAGGTGGAAACGTAAGGCATTCCAATTCTAATCATAAATCAAACAGACCCTAAAATTACTTGATCAGACTGAGCATAAATCCAATCCCCATCACCATTAAGGTTATAATCGGGTTAATGGGTAGGTCAACAATTTTATGAAGGGGAGTTGATAGGAATATATGAGATTCGTGAACATGGAACATGGCACAAACAACCAAGCTGTCAAGAATGCAGATGCTTTCTTTGTTTACTAGGTTGCTCTAATGGGCGGGTCCAAGAGATCTCGAAGCACGGATAGATTCAGATCTCTGGGGTAATGCAACTTATCGGTAAAGAGATAGATTCAGTGAACCCAGTAAGGCGATTAATTATTTTAGATGTGAATGAATGAATAATGGAGGCAGGAACAAGCAGAGACACGGTTTGCTCTTCTGTGGTTTCCTGTTCCCCATGACTAGGACACATGATTCCATAATTCCTTCCTGATATTAAACAAGAAGTTGGTGAACACTGAAAACTTCGCTTTATTCCTAATGACTTGTTTTGATGTAAATGGCAACGAAAACAAAGTTACTTGTATTCAAAAAATGGCAAAATAATACCTCAGAGATTTCAGCCTGAAAAAAAAAAAAAATTATCCATATATGTAAATTATATTAAAACATAAAGAACCTTACTGAATTTTGTTGGGTAGAACCCAAAGAAAGGTTCCTTCTAACTCCCATGTAATTGAAATTTAGGCTCAGATAGGAGTTGTCAATGGGCCGGGACTAGGTGTCACAGTCCCGAGGACAAAATCATAGGCCCACAACCATCCAGATCGATTAATAATTGGGATAAATCAGTTAGAGCAGATTACTGACAGTAATAAAAACGATAGTAAAATAGTAAATTATTTATATGTTAATAAGTCAAGCTATCAAATTGATTCAGGTTTGAATCATTTTGGAATAAACAAAAATCAGAAACAACCCAATCATTAATCGGATAAGATCTCAAAACCAGAGCCGATGTAATCAGTTTGGTTTGGTTCTGTCAATCGGGTAAAACTGACCCGTTTACAGTTTTAAGCAGGGCGGAGTCAGAAATTTTTTATGAGGGGGGGGGGCAAAACTTATGAATAAACCATAAGAGGGCCAACTGTTGGGTGAGAAGTGAGGGGAGAAAAGAAACTTACATAAAAAAATGTACTTAGTGTGTGGATTTCTGGACCATAAAGGGCCATAACTCCTCTGGGTCCCCCCTAGCTCCGCCCCTAGTCCTAGGCCCAGACTACCCCTAGATAAACGTCGTGTTTAAAGCAACAGATGATGGAATGCACATCATTGCACTTCATTGCCCATGACAAGTAAACCTACATAGATAAATACTAGGGCATGAAACTTAGGTCGGGTTGGGTTCAACACTTAATTAAGTTTTTTGATTGGTTCGAGTAGAAATCTGAAACTTGTATGGTTGAAATTCTTCAAATAGGACAACCATATCTGCTTAAACAAAGGACTTGCGTGATTTCATGGAACATAATAGAAGTTAAAATTTCAAGGCCCATTCATGAGACATTTAGTGCTTGATTCAAGGATTTTTCAATTGAAATACTTGTTTATAAATATTTGTAGATTATTAGATCATAATGTTTGAAAATCTTAAATTCACTTGAGTAATAAAAAACATCTGAATTTTAATCCACAATTCTCTTTGAAAACAAGAGAGTCAAAAAGTAGGGTGAAAGTTCTTTTAGATATTTTGTGAAATTCCTCAAGAACTTGTGCAGTCTGATATGCTATAATACTTCACTTTCCTTAATTTAATAATTCCTGTGAACTTTGGGAACAAATTATAAAAATAAAAAATCTAACAAAGAAACTAAAAAAATACTTAAAATACTTGACAAAATACAAAATGGACAATAAATTGGAAAAAATAGGATTTTTATTTCTTGAATTTGAAAAGTACAATGGTCAATGGACAATGGATGAATGAAATATAGAAAATGGAGTAAAATATAAAAAATATAATACAATTATAAATTGAAAATAAAAAATTATATTGTTGAAAAAATAAGAACTAATATAAATAAAATTGAAAAAAATGAAAAATTATAATAATTGAAATAATTAAATATTGAATATACAAAAGAATAAAAATATTGACTTCACCAATTTTCTTCAAGGTCCACCTCCACTTGCATTTTCATCTAATCATCTCCTTGATTGTCATCATCTACTTCAAGTGAGACATCAAGTGTAATGCTATGCCCTCATTTGTCTTGTAATTTATCTTTAGCATCCAACCAATCTTTAAGGCAGATGCATATCCCTGACTTTCATCATTCATACAACTTTTCTTGTCGTCCAACACCCTATTAGCTACACTAAAACAAGACTCCAATAGAACTGTAGACATTGGAGGGGTTAGTAGATTATATGCCATGGTGGCAAGGACTGAATAGTTTCTTTCATGTTCTTTCCACTAGGATAGGGGTGGCAATGAGCCGAGCTTTTCATGAGTTGCTTGAGCTCAGCTCAGCTTGGTTTCAATTGAGCTCGACTCGAGCTTGAGCCCAATTCACTGGCTCGATTATTAAACGAGCTGAGCTCGAGCCTACTAGAGTTCAGCTCGTGAGGCTTGCGAGCCGGCTCGAATATATATATATATATATAATAAAATTATAGAAAATAATATATATATATATATAATAATAATAACTTTATAATTATTAATTATTATAATTCTTAATTTTTAAATATCAAATAAAAAATATTTTTATATATAATTTTTTATTTTTATAAAATATTTTTTCTCAAAATCGAGCTTGAGCTAAAGGTTCTGGCTCAAACCGAGCTTGAGCTCAAGCCTTGTAGAACAATCTCGAGTCGAGCTTGAGCCTGGTACTATTCGGCTCAGCTCGGCTTGAATCCACCCCTACACTAGGTTAAAATATCAAAATTATCCCATCCCTCATTGTCGCATGAATCAATTAAAGTAAAAACACTTGCTTGTAAATAAAAATTAAGTTCAGTAAATGAATTTGCTAATGAACTGGTAGTAGATTTCTACCTCTTATGTAGTAGAGACTGAGTTTAGTTTCTACTACTGGAAATAAAATTAGCTGTTTCAGAAGTGGAACTTTCACATGTGCAATATTTCTTATGCTCAACCACTTGAGATTCATATAAACTATACATTTCAAATAATAAATTATTAACTTCTTCTATTTTATTTCCAACTTCAATATTCATATTTTCACAATATGATTCAAGTAAAATTTCTAAACCATCTTTCCTAATCCTAGTATCTAATATTATAGCTAAGCAATAAAGAGGAGAAATTTCTATTATTTCAATAATATTTTGAAATTGTGGATTTTTTCTATATTTTGCAAAACATTCACTAGTTATAAATAATTGATTAACTAAAAAGCATCTAGTTGAGTAATAAATACCTAAAAATTCATTAGTTGCATTATAAAAAAAATTGTAAAAAATCATTTATATAAATTGCCATTTCCTAATCTTCCTCAAGTAGAGGATCATGCGACATTTTTGCATTATAAAAATCACTAAGAATTTGTTTGTATGCAATACAACTTTCTAACATAGAATAGGTAAAATTCCATCTATGTTGAACATCTAATACAAAATGTTTATATTTTAAACCATAATTTTGACATAAATATTTAAATTCATGTTTTCTTGCTCCAAAACTTTTAATATATATTATACAATTTCTAATTTTAGAAATATGATGAGAAATAATATTTAAAGCATCTTGAATACATAAATTTAAAATGTGACATGCACATCTAATATGAAATAATTTATCATCTGAAAATGGTTTTAATTGAGATTTTAAAATATTTATTACTAGCATTATCAAAACTAATAAAAAAGTTTATTTTCAATTCCATAAATATGTAAAGTATTTAAAATACTTGCAACAATAATTGGGTCAGTATATGGCCATTCAAGCCTATAAAACTTAAAATTCTTTTATGTAAAAGCTAATTTTCATCAATAAAATGACCGGTAACACAAATATAACTTATGTTAAATCTAGATTTCCAAATATTAAAAGTAATTGCAATTTTAGAATTAAGATTTGATAACATAGAAATTAAAATTTGTTTATATGAATAAAAAATTTTAAAAGCATTTGTTCTAAGTTCTAATAATATTTCTAGAAAATTTTTTAAATTGTGGATTTATAGATCTACGTAAAAATTTTTCAAGTTTAGTATCTTCACTTAATAAAAATGGATGTTCAACATATACAATATATTTTGCTAATTCTTGCCTAATTTTTTCTTGAAAATATTTAAAAGTATAAAAAATCTTACTTCTTATTTGCGCTTGTGATGTTTCTTTCCCTTCTTCTTTCATCAAATGTCATTTCAAATGTCTGCTAAAGTGGCTAGTACCACCACTACTATTATATCTAAAGTTACTCCTACATTTTTGACAAACGACTCTCTTTCCCTTCCCCTCAACCTCCTCTATTTTAAATATTGTCCAAATAGGGCTAATCAACCTTGTCTTCTCCTTTTTCTTTCCCCTACATCTAGTTGTAGTAGTAAGGGTGAGAACGTCGACAATATCAACAACAACATCTATATCGTTGCTAACACTATCATATTGCGATTGAACATTGACATCGTCGACATTGACTACGTTGGGGAAGTGGTGTCGAGAGTGAGAGGAGGGGCCAATAATTTCTTTTAATTATAAAAAAATAAAAATTAATTTAATTGCACTTATCTAGATTGACGTTTCGGAATTTCAACTTGATTTCAATGATTGAAGCCTTTAAGTCTCCCAAATTGCTAACTTGAGATACCCGAGCAAGTATTCTTCTTGTTGAAACTTGAATCAAGTTGAGAATTGGAGAGTAGAGAGTATGAGAGAATATGTGAGAGAATGATGTATGAGAGAGACTAAGAGAGTATGAGAATTGGTGTGATGAGAATGGTGGAGGATAAAGCTACTTATAGAAATTGAAAATAATTTAATTCCTCAAAATACCCTAAAAACTACATGCTTTTTAGTTGTTGGGAGGGGTATTTTGGTTATTATAAAGTCACTTATCACTTTACCTAAATACCCTCTAAACTAGCTATTATATAATTGTTGGGGGGCATTATTGTCATTTTATCCCCCAAAGCCAAAATACATAAATACCCCTCTATATAGTTATTTATAGTTGTTGGGGGGGATCTCCAATGGCTAGTTCTTTGGATGGGTCGAGCACGGCATGCTACGGGCCTGTAGGCCAAGTCGTGCTAGCCTATGGGCAACACGACATGACAGTGCAGGCTGTGCCGGCCCAGCCTGTCGACTTGAAACTGAAGCCCAACACGGCCCATTGACCCCTACAATCGTGCCAGGCCGTGGCATAGCCCATGAACCATCAGGTCAGGCCAGGTCAAAATGGTGCCGGGCTGCCAGCCAGATTTACACCTCTAACTATATACCCACAAAACAAAACAGATGTACATCATGAACATATCCCCACTAGTATATCATCATTCATGGGGAATCCCAATGTGCAATGCCTTATGGGTAGAAGATAAAGACTTAGAACAAACCCTCAGCTAGCTTTCTATTTCTCTCTTGTTTTCTATCAAACCAAACATAGGCTTATGGTATGAGTAAGATTTTTTTCATTAATTTTGTGAATAATCAATCAATTGCACCTTTATTCTCCATGTTTTGGCTTAGTCATTCTTGAGTTCTATATATAATTCATTCATCTATCTTCTCTATGGACCACTGTGCTAATAATTCAAACCAATACATATTAAAAATGGAATTGTGGTCTGGTTTAATTGGCCATCTGACTTTAAATTATTTTCTGATAGTGAAATATATATTCAATCTTGGCAGAAAATAAACAAATACCATGTAATTTGTTGTCAACTGGATTTTCTCCAATATTTTCTTCTGACCATACGGTAAATTAAACATCAACATGCTAGCAACCCAATTATTGACTTTTATCAATTAGTTCCAGTAGACCCAATAATGAATCCAACCGTGTTGGTTCGGTTGACACAAATAGGTAAAACCAAACTGAGTCGATCCATGTCCAGTCTTAAGGGTAAGTTAAACAAGAAAATGAGATAGGGAGTAAAAGAGGTAAGGTTTAGAGAGAAATGGGGTGAAAAGGTTTAGGTATATTATAGATTTTTAAGAAAAATATATATATATATATATATATATATATATATATTTAATTTTGAGAGTCGAAGGAGTATTAGAGAGTGATCCTTAACATTTTAGTTCAAGTTTTGAAGGGAAAGGGGGCAAAGACCCACTTTATTACATTTTTGATTTTGCCTCCACTTACTAACTATATAAATAATGGTTTTAACAAATGGGAGGGGGCAAGAACCCCCTGCCAATATACTTGCTCCACCCTTCCATGGATGTATTCATGTTGAGAGAGGTGAATACCAGTAGCACTGCACTTCAATTCAACACAAGAAAATAGTGTGTAGGGCCCATAGTAGAAATAAGCTGAGAACCAACAATAGGAGGTGCACTATTAGAAATGGTAGGCTTAGAAGCCGAGACATCAGTAATAAAGAAACATATATCTGTGCAAATGGGAAGTGATTATTGTTAAATATAATATTATTGCACGAAATAAATGAAGATCCGACCAAATGCTCGATGAAGGCAAACATAGCCTTAATGATGATCAGAATACCCTATAAAAACACAACTAAGAGAGTGAGATTGAAGCTTATTGGTGTCATAAGGTCATAAATGTGGAAAGCATTCGCAACCAAAGGTGCAAAGAGCAACATAATTATTCAAGTTGTCGTCCATACCACATCACTTTCAAAATGAGTCCGGATCTCCTGCCCACACAAACTTTGCTCACATCTATTCACATAATATCGCAGCCACATAAGGAGAACATTTCATTCTCCTACATAGTATTATGAAGATGTTCCCAATTCACGGGAATAGTGTATTGTGGGTAGACGTGGGTAGGAGATCCGGAGTCTTTCAAAATATTTAATCTTAAAGAGTAATTCAATGTTGGCCTTAAACTTAAGAAACACATCTGATGTAACCGTTTTTGGTCACATACCAATTTTTTTATTTTTTGGCTAAGTACCTCGTCATTTGACCTACTCCTAGGTGACCTATGACTCAAAGGATGGTGGCGCTCCCTGGTGGTAAACTGACTGGGGGAGAGCTATGTTGAGCTCCCTGATGGCGAATTGCCTGGGGGAGAGCTACGTCGAGCTCCCTGATGGCGAACTGCTTGGGGGAGAGCTA